>JAJIBD010026365.1:0-35299 GCA_021461705.1 Cryptotis parvus
CCTCCCATCTTCTTTTTCCCGAGGATTGCTTTAGATATCCTTGGGGTTTATTGTTCCATACAAATTTCAGGAGTGTTTGGTCAATTTCTTTGAAAAATGTCATGGGTATCCTCATAGGGACTGCATTGAATCTGTACAGAGCTCTAGGGAGTATTACCATTTTGACAATATTGATTCTCCCCATCCATGAGCAGGGAATATGTTTCCATTTCCTTGTGTCCTCTTTATCTCTTGCAGCAGTGTCTTGTAGTTTTCTTTGTACAGGTCCTTTACACACTTAGGTAAGTTGATACCTACATATTTGATTTTCTGTGGCACAATTGTGAATGGAATTGTTTCCTTAATATCCTCTTTTTCTTTTCTTTCGTTATTTGTATAAAGGAAAGCCACCGACTTTTGGGTGTTGATTATGTATCCTGCCACTCCTACTATGCGTCTATTTTTTCTAGGAATGTTTTGGTAGAGAATTTAGGGTTCTCAAGGTATAATATCATGTCATCTGCAAATAATGATAGCTTTACCTCTTCCTTGCCTATCTGGATGCCATTGATGTCCTTTTCTTCTCTGATTGCTATGGCAAGTACTTCGCACTATATTGAATAAAAAGAGGTGAGAGTGGGCAACCTTGTCTTGGCCCTGATCTCAGGGGGAAGGCTTTCAACTTTTACCCATTTAGAATGATGCTCGTTGTGGGCTTTTGGTAGATGGCTGTAACTATCTTGAGGAAAGTCCCTTCGATTCCCATTTTCTGGAGGGTTTTAATCATGAACGGGTGCTGGATCTTGTCAAATGCTTTCTCTGCGTCTATTAATAGGATCATATGGTTTTTATTTTTTCTCTTATTGATATGATGTATTATGTTGATTGACTTGTGAATGTTGAACCATCCTTGCATTCCCGGGATGAATCCTACTTGGTCATGATATATATTCTTCTTGATGAGTCTTTGAATTCTGTTTGCTAGTATTTTGTTGAAGATCTTAGCATCCGTGTTCATCAGGGATATTGGTCTGTAGTTTTCTTTGTGTTGTCTCTCCCAGCTTTGGGTATCAGGGTGATATGTGCCTCGTAGAAGCTGTTTGGGAGTGTTTCCGTTTCTTCTATTTCCTGGAAGAGCTTGAAAAGAACTGGCAGTAGGTCCTCCTTAAAGATTTGGTAGAGTTCACTAGGGAATCCGTCTGGACCTGGGCTTTTTGTGTTTGGGAAGATTTTTAATTACTGTTTCTATTTCCTCAATGGTGGTAGGCTTATTCAGGTACTGGAGGTCTTCACTGTTTCAGCCGTGGGAGGTTATAGGACGTCAGGAATTGATCCATTTCTTCTAGATTGTCATGATTCACGGTTTACAAGCTCTCAAAGTAATCTCTGATGATCTTTTGGATTTCTGTGGTTTCTGTTTTGATGTCACCATTTTTATTTCTGATTCTGTTTATTTGGGTTCTCTCTTTCCCTGTCCTTATACGTCTTGCCAATGGTTTGTCAATCTTGTTTATTTTTTTCAAAAAAAAAACCAGCTCTTGGTTTCATTAATCTTTTTGGATTTTTTTTTTTTTGGTTTCCAACTCATTGATTTCCTCTCTAAGTTTTATTATTTCCTTTTTTTCTGCCTGGGTTGGGCTCCTTTTTTGGTCTTTTTCTAATGTTTTCAGTTGGTGTAGTCAGGGCCCTTTCTTGTTTCCTGATGAATGCTTGCAGAGCTGTAAACTTCCCTCCCTAGCACGGCTTTTGCTGTGTCCCACCAGTTCTTATAGTTGGTGTCTTCATTTTCATTTATTTCCAGAAATCTTTGGATTTCCTGTTTGATTTCTTCTATGACCCATTTGTTGTTCAGAGAGTTAGCTGTTCAGTTTCCAGGTGTTTGGTTTGACTCCCTGTTTCTGTGTATGGTTAACTTCCATTTTCAGTGCATCATGGTCTGAAAAGATAGCTGACACAATTTCTATCTTTTATTTTATTGAGGTATGCTTTGTGGCTCAGCATGTGGTCTATCTTGGAGAATATTCCATGTGCACTAGAGAAAAATGTGTATTCAGCTTTTTTGGCATGGAAAGCCCTGTATATATCCACTAGCTCTCTTCCATTTCTTCCTTCAGGGCCAATATTTCCTTGGTGAGTTTCAGTCTTGTTGATCTATCCATCGTTGATAGAGCAGTGTTGAAGCCTCCAACTATTATTGTTCTACTGTAATTGTCTTCTTTGATGTCTCTTAGCAGTTGTTTTATGTATATTGCTGACCCCCGTTGGGTGTATATATGTTTAGTAGTGTAATTTCTTCCTGGTGTACATACCCCTTAAGTCATAAGAAGTGGCCTTCATTGTCGCTTCTAACCTTTTTCAGCCTGAAGTCTATATTATCTGATACTAATATGGCCACACCAGCCTTTTTGGAGGAGTTGTTTGCATGGAGAATGGTCTTCCAACCTTTGACTTTGAGTCTGTGTTTGTTCTGATTATTCAGATGCGTTTCTTGTAGACAGCAGAATGTTGGGTTCAATTTTTTAATCCATTTTGTTACTCTGTGACTCTTAATTGGTGCATTTAGACCATTGACATTGAGAGAGATTATTGTCATCGGATTTTGTGTCATCTTTCTGTTTGTGCTTGTTGTGCTTATGGGTTTTGGTCGCATTACAGTAGACCCTTCAGTCCTTCTTTTTAAAGTTGGTTTTGAGTCCATGAAGTTCCTGAGTTGTTGATAAGCATATTATATTGAGATGTTACTGTTGCCCGATCGAGCAAATTGATAAACAATGGGAAGACAAGTGATACCTATCTCAAAGTGATGAACTTAGGAGCCTTTTGGGTGTGTTGGGAAGAGGAGTGTAATCTAGAGCACTTTCTCTCCTCCTCCTAGCTGTTGTCCTCCAACCTTCATGGAATATAACTCCTTCACCCAGGTAAATGTCTTAAACAGCCACATCATTTTACTCTCCTTACCTCAAGGCTTCTGTCTTAGAAGATTGCATATTCCAGTATTTCTCTCATCTTAACCAGTGAGAAGCCTAAATCTCATCTCCATTCTGTTTATTGCAGTTTGTGATTGTATCTGAGATTCAAGAGTTGGGGGCAGAACGTCACTCTCTCATGAGTTATAGAACTCTCTCAGTGTCCAGAGTATATCTGTTTAATAGTTTCGAAAGTGAATTAAGCTAAACCCTCTACTGCTCTCTTGATTTGAAAAAAAAATAATAAGTTGTTTTAACCACCTCTTGTTCCATGACATTATTTCACTGTGTTTTTAAAAGATTTACTGATATTTAGCATGACAATATTAAAACAAATTCAAATTAAAACCAAACAAAACCATGAAGTGGATAAATCCTCTAATTAAAAAGAGAAATTTGTCCTGAGAATTAGGTTTTGGCAAGAACCTTTGGAATGTTTTTTAAACATCCCTTATTACAGTATAATTCAAAACAGAGTGGTAATCGGGTGTCCATTTATTTGTTCATTAGAGGTTAAAGATGATTAGCCAACTACTAAAGGACTGTGACCCACACAGCAATTTTCATGTGTTATTTTAAAATTGGGAAATCTCCCTTTAAATGTTCACATTTCTTGCTTATTTTGGGGGGGAAATGCTGATGACACTGAGCAGATTTTAGCTTGGCAGCAACCAATTTAAGTGGCAGTATCGTTTTTCCATTAGAATTCCTACCTAATTTCCGTTAGAATTTTTGGTTTATTATTCTTATTCCTGTAGGCATTTTATATGTGACCACCCTACAGTCTCCACTCTCTCCCTGAAAGGAATCATTTTTTCTTCAATGAGATCACTAGCTAGAACTTATGAAATTCATAATTGATTTTGAACCTGAACAGTGCTACATTTTTAAAAGATAAAAGACAAGATGTACATGTATTACATACTTCAGCCCACAGTTTCTTCTTTGACTCCCTCCTGATTTTTTACTATTGATTTTCCTTTGAGCACTTTGGTTTGCTTGCTGAATTATAAGTGATATAGATTGAATTTCCTCTTCACTTGCATATGTCTGAGTGGTAATTAACAATCAGGTAGACAGAATAATAGTGAGAGCTATGTAAGGGGTGGGGGTGGGATCTACCATCTAATTTAGTGTCTGGAATATTTTTGGTAATTAATCAGTCCTTTAACTGCAAAATTATTTTTTGTCTTTCCAAGTAATTTCTTATAAATTGCATATGTGAACTTATATTTCATGAATCCATCATTTCTAAAAACATGTTTAAGCTCAAGAATAACATTGACCTTTATTTATAAAGCCCTATCTCTCAGTAATTCATAGCTTTTCCAATACTTACTACTGTTTGGGTGAAGTTAGGAATATTTTAATATCACTAATTAAAAGATTAAATTAACATTCATGACCATAAATTTTATATCAAAATAAATTCTATTTAAACTTTAAACTCCCATCTCATTTTTAAATTTTCAGGTAAAACACCTGGCTCAAGCCAGTGTATCTTATCTCCATCAAGTTGGTTACAACATATACTATGTAATCTCTAGCACAAATATTGCTCCCCTTACAGACCTTACATTTCATTTTATACATGATATTTTTCCTTTCTCATAATGTATATATATTACTATTTTTTATTATAGTCAAGCATTCACATATTATTTGTTTTTACCCGATTCTAGCCTATGCAACCTAGTAAAGCTTCATGGATTTTTCAAATTCATGTAATCCAAGAAACCATTACTGCTTATCCCAATCATTTTATGTATAACATGTGTTTGACATAAATGTTGTTAATCTTATTAAATGCATATATTTTAATACCATTAGGAATATATATTTGCAAAATAAATGGACTTATACCTTAATATTTTCATCCACTAAATGCTATCCACAAAAGAATTATGCAGATACCCATTAAGAGTCTGCTCTGAGATCTGGTATCTAGAAACAAAGAAGAAGATCCCACACCATCAAATTTTCTTTCCATAGAGAAGGTTTCCCATAAATGGATAAACATATTTATTTTCCTCCATTATATTCTTTCCATATTTTAAAGTATATTTTCCATATAGCATGCTCATATTCTGGTATATATACATATATAAATATATATATACATATATAAATATATATGTATATCTTTTCATAGAGAATGTTTCCCATAAACAGATAAACATACTTATATTCCTGCTTTATGTTTCTTTATAATTTGAAGCAGCTGGTTATTGCTAGGGCTTATAAATTAATAAAAGGAGAGGAGGGGCAGTGACAGCACCTTTCTTAAGGGACCTTCTGTGGATTCCATGGCCCTAACAGTACTTGGTTGTCAGGGATAACCACGGAAGCAGATGCCAGGGCTAGCAGGGTTCCGACAATACTCACAATCCATTAGGGCCCCTGGCCTGTGTTCAGGGCCTACACCATTCTTCCTGACCCATCAAACGAAGAACGAACAAAACCAGAGGTTCCTGATGGTTACTTTTTTAAATATATTTTATTATACCACCAGGAGCTAAACAATTACAAAAATGTTCATGTTTGGGTTTCAGGGCATACAGTGTTCCAGCACCCATCCATCCACCAGTGCCCATTTCCCACCACCAATGTCCCTGATTCCCTCCCCCATCCCCAAACCTACCTCTATGGCAGGCTCTTTATCTCTTTTCTCTCTTACTCTTTCTCTCTCTCTCTCTTTCTCTCTTCCTTCTCCTACATATTCTGGATTGTAATATATACTTAGAGGTTATCATGTGTATATTTTACCTGTATTTAATGCTAAGTTCTATGTGGTAATAGCACTTTCGACAATTATTGGCACACTGTTCCCTTCTCTGTCTTACCTGACCTCTGCTCCCACGTTTGTTTTAATTTCCAGCTTCAACAAGACCTCCTGATCCACCTTTCACCTGATCTTGGATATTGGTAGCATAATATGTATATATACTTGTATGGTTACTTTTTAATAGATCTGCTACTTTTAGCTTCATCTCACTGCTTGCTGCAGGAACGTCTTTCCAGGGACCTCTGGCTCTCTCTTGGCAGCTTCTCTGTCAGGCTGTTTTCTTCCGGGCATCAGGGACTCTCTCTTCTGGATGTCTTTGTATAGGGAAGATCCTTGCAGGACCTCACCCAGGACTTCTCTTTTCAGGACCTCTTTTCTTAGGTCCTTTCTGTTTAGGGCTTTTCTCATTAAGGTCTCTTTACCCAACTCCTTTGTTTATATGTGTCCCTATCTTTGTTTCCCCTAGGTTTCACTGTTTTGTCCTGTTTCTTCTGTTTCTCTGTTTCTCTGTGTTCCTATCTCTGTTTCTTTGTTTCTGTTTGGTTCTGTTGCCCCATTGCCCTGTGGCCCTGTGCCCATAAGGCTTTGGTGCTAGCCCTCAGGCCCAGGCACCAAGCCTTGTGGCACTGGTGCAGGCCCTCGGGTCTAGGCACCAGGAGCAGCTTCTCTTCCCTGGTTGTGGCTATCCGGCCCAGGCACCAAGGGTCCCATGAGCCAGGTACCAGGAGCCTCTGCTCTCTCTCTCTCTGTCTGTAAGCTCCAGATGCCCTCCTGGGGCCTCTACAGTCTCAGGTCAGGTTCAGAATCCTGACCTCAACAGTTTGACCGTCTTCCCAACTGTTATAGGGCTGATGTACTGACCCTTTAAGGCTGGGGGTACTGTCGGGGCGCTCCGCCGGGGTCCCCGACAGTGCCGGAAGCGAAGTTCCCTTCTACCTCCGAGGCAGGCGAGGAATGGATGAAAACTCAGGAATCCGATGCAGTTTTAAAAGGCTTTACTTACCACAGGTTCAGGCATACAAATCAGCAAAAGGAAAAGCCCGTGCTTAGGATTCCAGGCTAGAACCCCAGCCACATGTAGGCCAAGATGGCGGCCAGAACGTGTAAAGGCTTTGTAAAAGGAGAAGAAGACTTCCAAGAAGGGTGCATGCTCACAAAGAGCAAGAGCCCACAAAGAAGCGCGAGAGAGAGGAAAACCGGCTAGTTTATACCCCCTGCAACTCAGACCTTCCTCCCACTGTTATGGAAAGCAGGGAGGGTCAAATGCCCTTAGGTAATCCCTCCCTGCACCTCACCTAGGCCCTTTAGTAGGCTAATGTTTTGAGCCAAGATCTGTCTGGGAGTGCCTTTATAGGGTAGAGAAGGGGGTTTCTGAGATGGCATGTCTCTGTACCAAAGACTAATACTAATGCCAGTTAAATATTTCTCCAAGCCTTCACAAGTCTCTTCTACTTCATTGTAGTTTTATATTTTAGTTGCCTTTGAGTATAACAGGGAGCCATGCTTGTTTGCTTGGAGACAAACAGCATTTCTCTCTGGTCTAATTACTTAGGTGTCCCTACGTGGCCAGGCTAATATCTTGCTGGTAAGATCTAGCTAGTCCCACGATGATTGTGGTAGCATGGGAGATTATTTATACCAGCTAGTACAGCATACATGGTCGGATAAACTGCCACATTTAGACTACCCCCTTATCTACGAAGTGATTTGCAGGAGGCAATCCAGAGCAGATGCAGAGGCCCTTAGGAGTCCTGCAACAGGGTACTAGTCCTTTAAGGGATGTTCTCTAATAAGTGACTTTTTAAAAAATATTTTATTATTCCACCTACAGGGAGAGCTGCTACTGGCTCTCGCTGTGACCAGCCGCTCACGAGGCACCAGGGGAGGGATGGTAGGGTTCTAGCCCTGGCCCACCAACCCAGCAGAGTTTTGCAACAAGCCAGGTACGAGCCGGCCACTCCATGAGGGGCCTCCATTTTCCACATCCGGACTTCTCTCTCATCAGAACTCCACCCAGCAGACCAGCCTATCACAGCCTGGCTCGGCCGTGCGGTTCATCAATAAATGCTGGACTTAGAGATGCCTACAAGATGCACGGCAGAGCCTGGGAAGCTACCCGTGTTGTATTTGATATGCCAAATACCAGTAACAATTATAGACCTCATTCCAGAATGGATTGAGGCTCTTTATGTTCCTGGAGCAAGCAGATGCCCTTGGGCTCTACTAGCATGAGACAGAACATATGGAGATGTTACTGGGGCCCGCTCAAGCAAATCGATGATGAACGGGAAGACAGTGATACAGACAGTGATTATACCACCGTGAGATATACAATTACAACATTGTTCATATTTGGAGGTTTCAGTCACATAGTGTTCCGGCACCCTGCCCTCAACCAGTGCCCATTTCCCACCACCAATGTCCCCAATTCCCTCCCCCCCTCCCATAGCCTGCCTAAATGGCAGGTTCTTTATCTCTTTTCTTTCTCCCTCTCTCTCTTTTCCTTCTCTTACACATTGTGGGTTGCACTACATACACTTAGAGGCCATCATGTGCATTTTTTTGCCTGTATTTAATGCTCAGTTCTAGGTTGGCATTAGCCCTTTCGACATTTATTCACACATGTTCTCTTCTCTGTCTTACCTAACCTCTGACTCCCACACGTTTGTGGCAATTTCCACTTTTGGTGAGACCTCCTGATCCACGTTTTGCCTGACATTGGATTTTGGTGTCATAATGTGTATATATACATACATATTATGTCCTGCAAATGAATGCAGTCATTCTATATCTCTCTCTTTCAAAAATATGGACCGCTTCACGAATTTGCATGTCATCCTTTCGCAGGGGCCATGATAATCTTCTCTGTGTCGTTTCAATTTTAGTACATGTGCTGCCGAGCGAGCACTAACAAGTGACTTTTTTCCTCTCTAGATACACCTCCTTTTTCTGCTCACCTTATAATGGAAATGATTATTTTATCCAGTATATATAATTTAAATATATCTAAGATTTATGTCAAACTAACATGTCATGTCCAAAATCAATATTTATTATATCCATTGTCCAAAGCTACTCATGCAATCTTCTACAACTAACTTAAGAGTGATTCCAATGCTCTAATTGTAAAAATCAAGTTATTTAGAACATTTTAGACTTTTTTTTCAAAAGCAATCAATATTCATTCCAGTGACAAATCCTATTTCCCTACCTTCAAACCTTATCTGAAATCCAGTTGCTTCTCCATTTCCATTCAGCTTTGATGATTACTTAATCATTTCTTGATTGGATAATCACAGTTGTATTTTGTTCTGTAAGCATCCACCCTTTCTCATCTTTCATGTTTTCTGCACACTTAAGTATCTAGAATTCTGCTAATAACTCATGTCACTTCTCTTTCTCAAACTCCTACAGTGGCTTCTCATTTCAATCAGAGAAAAAGTCAAATGGGGCATAAACAAACCCCATGTATTACCTACTATTCTCCTCTTTTATTAATTTCTTTCCATACACATTAGTCAAATTTTTCTTCAAACAAAAGCTGAACTTATGCCTCAGAGTTTGAACTCACCATTTCCCTTTGTCCAGTACATTCTTCCTCACTGTTTCCAAGAAACTTCTTGCCTTCAGGTGTCTGTTCTGTAGTCTGCTCTAGAGCCATCCTTTCAGTTAGATCTGATATCAATAGTGCTTTTAAAGTGACAACCACTAGTCACATTAGAACTTTTTATACTATTACATTATTTGTTTTCACATAAATTCTTCATATCTGATATTTTCTTATTATTTTCCTTCCCCATCTACAATGTATGTTCAATTAGAGTTTTCCTTTCCTGTTCAAACAAAAGCTGAACTTATGCCTCAGAGTTTGAACTCACCATTTCCTTTTGTCCAGTACATTAACTTCTTGCCTTCAGATGTCTGTTCTGTAGTCTGCTCTAGAGTCATCCTTTCAGTTAGATCTGATATCAATAGTGCTTTTAAAGTGACGACCACTAGTCACATTAGAACTTCTTATAGTATTACATTGCTTAATTGTATTTACATAAATTCTTCATATCTGATATTTTCTTATTATTTTCCTTCCCCATCTATAATGTATTATCAATTAGAGACGTTTTTCTTTTCCTGCGCTGTCTTTAAACTTATCCTTGTCTAAAACAGTCACTATCACTAACATTATCTTCCCATTGATCATCTATTTGCTAGAGCAGGCACCAGTAATATCTCCCTTTGTCCTGTCTCATGCTAGTAGAACCCAAAGGCATCCGCTTGCTCCAGGAACATAAAGAGCCTCAAGCCATTATATTAGGTCATGGGAATGACCTAATATAATGTTACTGGTATTTGGCATATCAAATACGACACAAGTAGCTTGCCAGGCTTGCCGTCCGGGTGGCATACTCCTGTAGTCACCTCTAAATAAAGCAATTATTGATGAACCACGTGGCCGCTAGCAGTGAGTGAGCCGGGCTGTGATAGCCTGGTCTGCTGGGTGGAGTTGTGATGAGAAAGAAGTCCTGATGTGGAAAATGGCAGCCACCATGGAGTCGGGGGTGTCATCTGGCTTGTTTTGAGGCTCTGCTGGGGTGGCAGACCAGGGCTAGAACCCTCCATGCCTCCCGGGCACCTCATGAGCAGCTGGGCACAGTGAGAGCAAGTAGCAGCTCTGCCCCATGTCTGAGAATCTCTGGTTCATCATACCTGGGCGGATTGAAAAAAAAACTACTGCAGGGTGGGTGTCGATGATCCCGGTGATAGTCTCGTCTGCTGGGTGGAGTTGTGACAAGAAAGAAGTCGGATGTGGAAAACGGTGGCCCCCATGGAGTCGGGGGGGGGGGATCGTCTGGCTTGTTGTGAGGCTCTGCTGGGGTGGCAGGCCAGGGCTAGAACCCGCCATGCCTCCCGGGCGCCTCATGAGTGGCTAGGCACAGGGAGAGCAAGTAGCAGCTCTGCCCCATGTCTGAGAATCTCTGGTTCATCATACCTGGGCCGTATTGAAAAAAAAACTACTACAGGGTGGGTGTCTATGATCAGGTCTGTGATAGTCTGGTCTGCTGGGTGGAGTTATGATGAGAAAGAAGTCCAGATGTGGAAACGGCGGCCCCCATGGGTTGGGGGTCGTCTGGCTTTGTGAGGCTCTGCTGGGTGGCAGGCCAGGGCTAGAACCGCCATGCCTCCCGGGCACCTCATGAGCGGTTGGGCACAAGAAAGGAAGTAGCAGCTCTGCCCCATGTCTGATAGTTTCTGGTTCAGCATACCTGGGCAGGATTGAAAAAAAAAATGCTGCAGGTTGTTGTCAATGATCCGGGATGTGATAGTCTGGTCTGCTGGGTGGAGTTGTGACAAGAAAGAAGTCCAGATGTGGAAAATGGCAGCCACCATGGAGTCTGGGGCGGGTTGTCTGGCTTTTTGTGAGGCTCTGCTGGGGTGGCCAGCCAGGGCTAGAACCCACCATGCCTCCCGGGCACCTCATGAGTGGCTGGGCACAGGGAGCAAGTAGCAGCTCTACCCCATGTCTGAGAGTCTCTGGTTCAGCACACCTGGACCGGATTGAAAAAAAAAAACTGCTGCAGGTTGTGTGTCAATGACCCAGGCTGTGATGGTCTGGTCTGCTGGGTGGAGTTGTGAGGAGAAAGAAGTCTGGATGTGGAAAACGGTGGCCCCCATGGAGTCGGGGGGTCTTCTGGCTTGTTGTGAGGCTCTGCTGAGGTGGCAGGCCAGGGCTAGAACCCTCCATGCCTCCTGGGTGCCTCATGAGTGGCTGGGCACAGGGAGAGCAAGTAGCAGCTCTGCCCCATGTCTGAGAGTCTCTGGTTCAGCATACAGTTTAAGTTCTGCTCCCAGCTTCAGGAGAAGTTCATCAGCAACTTTGTGGGACCTCCAGATGCGGGAATACCTCACGTTGGGTGCCAGATGTCGGGGGAATGCCGCTGGGGTCCCCGACAGTGTCAGGACAGAAGTGTCAGGAAAGAAGTTCCCAGCAAAGAGAGAGGCTGTTAACCGAAAGGTTGGTGGTTTGTGCTTACCCAGGGATGCCAGATGTCGGGCAACACCTCTGGGGTCCCCGACAGTGTCAGGACAGAAGTTCTCTTCTACCTCCGAGGACACCGGGAGAACAGATGAAATCTCACGAGTCCGGCGCAGTTCCAAAAAAGGCTTTTAATAGTACAAAAGCTCTTCCACAGCACTCCAATATAATGAATAAACTCTAGCTCTGGTCTGAATTTAGACCATACAAAAGAGCCTAAGTCTCCCACCAAAGAGAGAGGATCTCACCCGAGCTGAGTCCTACCCAGAAGAAGGAGCAAAAGGCCAAAGAACAAAGAGCCAAAAGCCAAAAGCAAAAAGCTGAGGAGCCAAAAGCCATAGGAGCCAAAACCCGAAAGCTAAAAGGCCCAAGTCAAAAAGTCAAAGGACATAATAGTTACTCAACAAAATGTTTTATGAATAAAAGATAGCTGAATAAATAGACAAATGACTAACCATATTCACATATTTACGTATAGGTTATAGATAAGATAAAATTATATATACATAATACATATATACTTACATATTATGGTAAAAGCATACGAAGTTCCTGTGCTCTCCTTGGAATAATATGAGCTGCATACATGGTTTATGTTTTACACACTGTCATCTTACACAGAACTTTTTGTTTGTTAATCCTCTGTGTTTCCTTGAACTTTCTATTCGTCTATCTGCTAGACAATGCTTAACATTTGCAGGCCATAGGTCAATATGTCTTCAAATATACACAGTATGTTATAACTGTCCCTATAAATGATAATATCTTTTGTTCAAGACAGACAAGGCTAGTTGTCTTTGAATCCACATTTATTTGGTTTAATTATATCTCAGAATTGCAATGATAAGAGCTAGAGACATAGTCTCACTATTTTCTTATCTTTCTCATTGATTACGGTATAATAATTTTAAGAGTGATATTGGTGGGGTCTTGTTATTTTTCTGTTTTCCTCATTTTTTAAATTTTTATACCATGCTAGAAAATAGGCTAATTGATATTTTGTTGACATAGGAAAAATTTTATCCTTGAAATCACGTGGTTCCCAGGAGTAAACTGAGTGAAATAGTATCAGAGAGAAAGATATGGGGGAAGGAATGGAAAGAGAAAAGAGTGATAACAATAGATTGTGAAGAGATAGCTATATTGTGTATATGGTGTTCCCTGGAGGCTCTATCCTAGGTGTTTTTATGTTTTTTATTTTCATATTGTTCAATAAAGACCTTGAGATAGCTCAGGATCTATGTGTTGGTCCTAGCACTACAGGGCCCAAATAGCATGGAACCCTGACACTCTAGCACTGAGCTATAAAAGCTGATTGGCAAAATATGATCCCCTGAACACTGCTAGGGAGACCCCACTCATCCTTTTCTGAAAATAAAAGAAAAAATAAAAGATATTTCAAAAATGGCTTTTTGAGCAATGACAATTTAAAAAGAAAAGTCTTTAAAGCTCTATAGATGGCATTTGTTCAACAATTTTATTTAACTTTGGGTGAGAAAGAGTTCAATACAGACTCTTCTCACTTTTTATTTCCCTTTGACCAAATAATATTAAGTAAGTAAATATGTTTAAGACACAAAACAGCACTGCCAAATAATATTAATTAGAGTCACAATTTAGAATCGTCCCAAGAATCTAAAAATCGAAGAAAAACCAAGGGAGACTAGGTAGTTCACTAGATCACTAGACATCCCGTTGTTCATCGATTTCCTCGAACGGGCACCAGTAACATTTCCATTTGACCCTATCACGTGCCAGTGGATCCCAATGGCATCTGATTGTTTCAGGAATATGAAGAGCCTCAAACCCGGTTTGTTTGTTCATGGTCTGGATGAAGAAGTCTGACCATCTTGTAGGTGCGTGGCCACGTGATCTTTTGACATCCCGTGGGATTCATTTGGTAACTGCTCTAGTCCAGCGGTCATCTCCAAATCGCATTACATGTTAGACTAGTTAGTTACTGTTAGCAATTGCAGAAGTAATGATAGAGGTTTGAACTCAAACTTTAACAGATGAGAATGATTCAAACATATTAATGCAGTCATTTCAACTTAGGGGAATTTTAAAGATAAGTTATAAAATAACCTTTAATATAAAGTGTGAAAAGCAATAGCCTTCACTCTTATCCCATAGTATTTCTTATTCCAGCAGATAAGAGGGAAATAAGTATAGTTTGTGGAGAATAAAGAGGGTGAAAATTACATACTGACAGTGAAACAAACATCTAATGAAGACCTCAGTTTATCTACTCTATAGAAAAGAGACTAAATGAATAACTCTCAGAGCTACTAGGTACACATTAGATAAATTTTTGTAGGGGATCATACAGGTAATCGGACTCAAACTCAGGATCATGTACATGTTAGACATATTCTCTGCCACTTAAGCTTAAGCCTTTGAGCCTACCACACTTCTAAATTACATCCAGTAAGTCATGTTAATTTCTAGATAAATATTTTTCATATGAATTAATTTTATTGAGTAAATTATTTTTCACATGCTTAAGCTAATATCTAATTGTTCACTAATTGGTTTACTAATTTAATTTACAAAGAGACTTTTTGAATTGTTTTTAATCAAATGCTGAGTGATAGAAATATCATCATATTTCAGGCATACTGTTCATACTTACTTTGTATGATTAGGAATAAATACAGGACATTGGCTGTTACAATATTATAAAAAAGCACTACTTGTTCTAGAGAGTTCTGGTCAATTTGAATTTATCTTATTTTTTTGTAAGATAAATTTGGCTCATTTTCTGGCAAGAACACGAGAGAAATTACGGTTTTTCTCAATTGCCTTTTGTTTTGAGATTCACACTGTACAGAACGTTCTCTACAAATGTCTTTCATTTTAGTTGCTCGAAGACTTTCCTTGAATTTACTGTTTAATGATCCATGACTGTTTCTTGTCCCCTGCAAAATTTTGGTACCTTTCAGTAAACTTATTGTGATGATTAAACAACATTATATTTATAAAATAGGTAGAATTATCATGTAGTAAACTCTTGATAAATATTAGTCATTGTTCAAATTGATTGGTAAAATACAAATGTTTAGCATTTTGCTTTTTAGTATATATGTCACTGTATCACTGTCTTCCCGTTCATCCATTTGCTTGAGCGGGCTCCAGTGCTATCTCCATATGACCTGCCTCATGCAAGTAGAGCCCGAGGGCAACTGCTTGCTGCAGGAACATAAAGAGCCTCAAACCATTCCATCAGGTCATGGGAATGAGGTCTATTACTGTTAATGGTATTTGGCATATCAAATACGACAAGGGTAGCTTGCCAGGCTCAGCCGTGCGGATACTCTTGTAGTCATCAAGACTACAAGATGACTACAAGAGTATATATATATATATTCATAGTAAATATTTGCCATAATAATAATATTTGACTTACTTGTACTACCAAATTACCTCAGTAAATAGAAATTTACTGTTAATGTCTAACAATAATTCAGATATCTACCAATTTTAGGAAAAGAAATAGATAAAAATTTGAAAATAAATATATTTACTTAGTCACAACTTACTTCTCCTATATTTATTAATTGAAAAAGAGAAAAAAGTAACATTGTACTGAAGAAATTCAGATATATAAGTGTACATTATCAAGGTTGACATCATGTGATAAGTATCATGTACTGATAAGACGTAATAACAATTTCTCGACCATTTTCTCCAAATGAACAGTCTCTATAAAATCTATCAAAACACACGAATTGATTAACATCTTGTAAAATATATGACCAAAAATTTTTCAAAATTATATTGGCTGTTCTACTCAAGTGTGTGGAGTCAGAGTTTAGGTAAGACAGAGAAGGGACCAGTGTGCTAATAATTATTGGGAATGGTAATGCCAGTCTAGAACTGAGCATTGAATACAGGCAAAAGAATATACATGATAACCCCTAAATGTATGTATTGTAAACCACAATGTGTAAGAGAGAAGAGAGAGAGAGAGAGAGAGAGAGAGAGAGAGAGAGAGAGAGAGAGAGCAAAAGTGCCTGCCAAAGAGGCAGGCTGGGGAGAGAGGGGGAATATGGGCACATTGGTGGTGGGAACCGTGCACTGGTGGAGGGACGAGTGCTGGAACACTATATGACTGAAAGCCAATCATGAACAGTTTTGAAATTGTATATCTCATGGTGGTATAACAAAAAATAATTTTTTTAAATTAAAAGATATATTGTTTATTTTGGTTCAGAAAAAAACCCAAGATTTTTAATAAAAATTTAAGTTCAGTTCATACAAATACCAAAAATTTAATAAAAATTTTAGTCCAATATAATTTCTTAATTTCAATAAATACAATGGTTATTAAATATAGAAGAATAAAGAGCAAACATGAGCTCCAACATTTTGTTGTTTACTTATATCTACAATTACTTTTAATAAATAGTTCAGTAGAAACTAACATTTAAAAATTATTAAATAAGGTATGTCATGGTCACATAAGAAGTATGAAATAAAGGTACAAAAAAGTATGAGGAGGAAATAATGATTGCAAATAATGCTGAGAAATAAAAATGGTGTCGCTCAATTGTGATATTTGAACTGAGACTCACTGAATAATGTTGAAGGAGTATGTCAAGAATAAAGGAAAAGTATTTGATACATTAAAAAATATTCTAGTCAGAATAGCATAAGATTGAAGTTTCACTGGTTTAAGGAAAAAAAACGGGAAAACTGGTAGGACAGGAAAGGAGGTGTGGAAGGAATTTGCTTGAGGTTAGGTTGCTAGAATTAGATAGAAGCCATATCAGGCAGCGCATTTTAGGCCAAGGTAAGGAATTTAAAACATATTCTAGAGCAATGAGAAGACATTTGAGAATATTATTATTAATTATCATGATTATTATTATTATTGTTATTATTATTATTCATATTTTCATCCCAATTGATCTCACACCACAGAGACTGACACACATGCAGAAGAAAAAGTGTTGGCACCAATGAGGGGAGAAAGAGACTCTCATTCATTGCTGGTGGGAATACCTACTGATCCAGCCTTTCTAGAAAACAATATGGACATTCCTCCAAAAACCAGAAATTGAGCTCCTTCCTATTTAACCCTGCAAACTACTTCTAATAATATACCCTGGGGACCCAAAAATGTACCGCAGAAACACCATTTGCAATTCTATGTTCATTGCAGCACTATTAACAACAGCCAGAATCTGGAAGAAGCCCAAGTGCCTGAGAGCAGATGACTGGATAAGGAAACTGTGCTGCATCTATACAATGGAGTAATATGCAGCTATTAGGAAAGATGAAGACATGAAATTTGCCTATAAGTGGATGGACATGGGAGAGTATCATACCCAGTGAAATGACTCAGAAGGAGGACAGATACAGAATGACTGCATTTCATTTGTGGGATATAAAAAATATATGAGGCCAAAAAAATAGGCCAGGAAGATATGTCAGTGGTTGGAATATACCACTGAAAAAATAAGTCATTAAAATAATTACTATTGAAGATATGTCAGTGGTTGGAATATACCACATGTGTGTGGGGAGTTGGGGAGGACAGAGGAGAGGTAAGATAGAGAAGGACCAGTTTGACAATTAATAGTTGGAAATAGTAATGCTAGACTAGAACTGAATATTGGAAGTAAAAAGGATAGAAATGATAACTCTCGGTGTCTGTAAAATTTGAATTAAAACTATAATGTGCAAAAGGAGAGATAGAGAGAGAGAAAATAAAAGTGACTGTCATAGAGGCAGGTTGGAGGGTATGGGAGGGAAACGGTGTTCATTAGTGTTAGGAAACGTGCACTGGTGGAGGGATGGGTGCTGGAACACTGTATTACTGAAATGCAATCATGAACAGCTGTGTAGTGGTCTATTGCATGGTAATTCAATTTTTTAAATAATTAATTATATATACATATATTTATATTTGTCAGGGAATAAAGTACAAGCTGTAGGGTTAAAATAATTACCCTTTGGAAGTTACGAACAAATGTATAAATGTATTAATGAATACATTCACTGGTTATAGGTACATTATAACATGATATCTTAATTTGAAAAACCTTGTAGTAAAATTAAGTTTGGAAACATATATCTCTATTTGGTTCCACATATTTACTGAATGAATATATCATTATTTAATATTTCCTTATACTACTGTTGTTCAAGCAAAACAATGAATCAACTTAGTTTTCTTCTCTGCTTAGATACAGTTTTAATTGATATTTTATTATAAAATTAAGAAAAATAAGTCATTAAAATAATTACTAAAGTATCTGGAGAATAAATGTGATGAAAAGTATTAGTACCATAAAATTTCAATCAGTAGAGAAACGAATTACTCAAGAATTTATATCTTCACTCTCATTCTTGTACACTAGTATTAGAAAGAGGAAGAATAGAGAGAGAGAAGTTATATAGAAACAGTCTAAAATCCTGAATTCTTTCCCAGTCTACTTTGACTTAATAGTAGAGCCTTTTGAAGCCACACTTTTCCCACCTTTTGTGAATCTGGAATATAAGATTCTGAGCTTATATCAGCTCCTAAGTATCTAAATTGTATGGCATTGGAATGGATAACAAGAAAATGACAGTACTAACGGTACAGATGAAAAAGATTTTTAGCACCATTAGACCCCAAGACTCTTAATTTTAAGACTTCAAGGGAGTAGGTTTCTAGAGAAGAGATATGGATGAGATTGTGAAGTATCACTTTCCCCTAATGCATTCTGCAACACCCATCTGTATGGAACAAGACTCTAAAATAATGACTTAGTTCTGAGTCTCTATGCTGACTAGTTTTGCTTAAAGAACAGCACAAACCATAGAATGGCATCACGCTCACACACTCTCTCCATTAGAGAAGCAAAAGAGGCTCAAATTTCATAACATAGTACCAAGTCAAAATCCTTTGTATAAGAATAAAATTGGGGAAGGGATAAAATGCACAAAGTCAGTGGCTTCATTACGTGCTATAGGTGAATTTCATTTTGAAAGATTAGGGTAGCCGACCTTTTATAAAGGCCGTGAGGCAGTGACTACACTGAGATATTCTTCTCAGAGCTTTAACTAGGCCCACATTTTAAGTCTGAGTTATCTCCCTCGCAAATTACTTATACTTCCAAGTCATTTTGAAGCATAATTTCTAGCTAATGGCTGAAAGGCTTAGACCCTTGAGCCTGTTAGAGTCATCTTCTTTGGGAAATTATCAGGACAGGACTGAAGAATAGTATTCTAGGAGTTTAGATGCTATCCTGTCTGGAGAAATCACAGTTTGAGCATACAGAATCCCTAAAACTTTGACACTTGTCTTCATTATTTAAATGTTATAGGAAAACTGATGAAATTTCATAGCCCTCCTATCAGCTGTTATCTCTTTTATACCTTAGAAAGTTTTTTTTTTTAACATTTTTTGGATATAATTCACAATTAATTCCATGGATTGTGGGCAGAAGAGGTGTTTTTGGTGTTCCTTTCATTAATTTTGGGAAAGGTGGTTCCTAAGCAGTGCCCAGGAGGTTCCTGAGGCCCTGTTTGCTACTCTCAGACAATTAGGCTGCTGGTTCCCTGCAAGGGCTAAGGATACAATGTTGCTCTGGATCTGCAGTAGTGGGGATTACCCAGTACAGGGGTTTTACTAGGGACTTCAGTGACACACCACCGAAGCCCCCTGACTGCCTACATCGATGCTGGGGAATCATATGATGTGGGAATTGAACCCAGGTCAGCTGCATATGAACTACTTTTTATTTACCAGGCCCTAGAGGTTGTTTTCTATTGATAGCCAATTTTTGTATATGAATCTGTTTGGCATTATTTTTTTTAAATTTTCCTTTTTTAAAAAAAATTTATTTTGAGATTTACATTTTAATACTTTCACAGGATTAAATGTTAAAAAGTAATAAATTATTTATTCTATATCATCTTACTATAAAATTATTTCTTGCTTCACTTTTAGCCTAACAAAAAGCCAGACAACTCCCCCCACCCCTCCATGAGGGCCACCATTTTCCACATCTGGACTTCCCTCTCCTCAGAACTCCACCCAGCAGACGAGCCTATCAAACCCGGGATCATTGACACCCACCCTGCAGCAGATTTTTTTCAATCCAGCTCAGCTATGCTTATCCAGAGACTCACAGACACCAGACACGGGGCAGAGCTACTTGCTCATGAGGTGCTCGGGAGGGATGAAGGGTTCTAGACCTGGCCCACCACCCCAGCAGAGCCTCACAACAAGCCAGACGACCCCCCACTCCATGAAGTCTGCCATTTTCCACATTCGGACTTACCTCTTGTAAGAACTCCACCCAGCAGAAGAGCCTATCACAGTCCGGATCATCGACACCCACCCTGCAGCAGTTTTTTTTCAATCCAGCCCAAGTATGCATATCCAGAGACTCACAGACATGGGGCAGAGCTGCTACTTCTCTCCCTGTGCTCAGAACTCCACCCAGCAGACGAGCCTATCACTGTCCAGCTCACGCGACCACTTGCAGCCGCTTGCAGCTGTACTGTTCATCAATAAATGCTGTATTTAGAGGTGACTACAAGAGTATGCCACCCACACGGCAAGCCTGGCAAGCTGCCCGTGTCGTATTTGATATGCCAAATACCAGTAACAATTATATTCGGTCATTCCCATGACCGAATATAATGGTTTGAGGCTCTTTATGTTCCTGGAGCAAGCAGATGCCCTTGGGCTCTACTAGCATGAGACAGGTCATATGGAGATGTTACTGGTGCCCGCTCGAGCAAATCGATGATGAACGGGAAGATAGTGATAGTGATATTTTACTATACAACCATGAGATAAGCAATTACAAAAATGTTCATGTTTGGGTTTCAGTCGTACAGTGTTCCAGTACCTACCAGTGCCCACTTCCCACCATCAATGTCCCCGATTGCCCCCCCACCCCCAGCCTGACTCTATGGCAGGTTCTTTATCTCTTTTCTCTCTTTCTCTTTCTATCTCTCTTTCTCTCTTCCTTCTCTTACATACTGTGGATTGTGATACATATACTTAGAGGTTATCATTTGTATCGCTTTTCCTGTATTTAATGCTAAGTCCTATGTGGTAATAGCACTTTCGACAATTCTTTTACTTTGCTTTTTGGGTCACAACCGATGATTCTTGGGGTTACTCCCGGATCTGCACTCAGAACTTACTCCTGGAATTCTTGAGGATCTATATGGGATGCCAGGGATTGAACCCAGGTAGGCCTCATGCAAAGCAAATCCCTTACCTGCTATACTATCACTTAGTTTTTGAATTGTCTATGATATGTTTTAATCTTGTCTGAACTCCAGAAACATATCTAGATCTTTCTTAGCAGTTAATTCATTTATTTATATATCCATTGGTAAAAGCCAGGAACAAAGTAAATAGGACCAAAGCACAGGCAATAAAAGGAAGAAGATGAGAAGGCTGGAGTGTGGCAGTTAATGCTTCATGTTTGTGAAAATCATAGGGATCTGGGAATTTAATGCAGATCATCTGGAGTCATGGAGAGGAAGGTCAGCAAAACCACCATGATACTCTCAGTAATTGCACACTTTTCATCTACCACCTTCTTAATCTATCTAAATTTTTGTCATGGACTTTAGAAATAGTCTTTGGAAATTTCAAGTAAATGAACATATCTTATCATTTAAAAAATGTAGCCATGAAAAGTAATTGGGGTAGTGTTGAATCACATCTGCCAGTTCTCAGGGCTTACTCCCGGCTCAATTCTCAGGAATGACCCATGGGATCAAACCACCGTCAGCAGGATGAAAGGCCAGTTACATAAGACCTGAACTATCTCTGTAGCCCTGGGAAGTGTTTTTTCAACCTATTTTCTTCTCCATCATCATAAGACATTCATAAAATATCTCAGAAAAAAAAGCTGACAGTATCTTAGAGGTTAGAGTCTTAGAGACTCTCAGACATGGGGCAGAGCTGCTACTTGCTCTCCCTGTGCCTAGCCGCTCATGAGGTGCCCGGGAGGCATGGTGGGTTCTAGCCCTGGCCTGCCACTCCAGCAGAGCCTCACAACAAACCAAAAGACCCCTCCTATTCCATGGGGACGCCATTTTCCACATCCAGACTTCCCTCTCATCACACCTCCACCCAGCAGACCAGACTATCACAGCCCGGATCATCAACACCCAACCTGCAGCAGTTCTTTTTCAATCCGGCCCAGGTATGCTGAACCAGAGACTCTCAGACATGGGGCAGAGCTGCTATTTGCTCTCCCTGTGCCCAGCCATTCATGAGGCGCCAGGAGGGATGGCGGGTTCTAGCCCTGGCCTGCCACCCCAGCAGAGCCTCACAACAAGCCAGAAGACCCCCTACTCCATGGGGGCCACCATTTTCCACATCCAGACTTCCCTCTCGTCACAACTCCACCCAGCAGACCAGACTATCACAGCCCGGCTTGTGTGACCGCTAGCGGCCACACGGTTCATCAATAAATGCTTTATTTAGAGGTGACTACAAGAGTATGCCACCCACACGGCAAGCCTGGCAAACTGCTCGTGTCGTATTTGGTATGCCAAATACCAGTAACATTTATATTAGGTCATTCCCATGACCTAATATAATGGTTTGAGGCTCTTTATGTTCCTGGAGCAAGCGGATGCCTTTGGGTTCTACTAGCATGAGACAGGACATATGGAGATATTACTGGTGCCCGCTCTAGCAAATAGATGATTAACGGGAAGATAGTGATAGTCACAGTGATCTTAGAGGTTGAGCTTACACTTTCTGTTAAGAAAAAGTTGTCAATGGCTCATCATGGCATAGATTATTGTTATAATTAATAATTATGTATCTTTCTTGTTAGAGCCAGGTATAAAAATAAACAAGTCATACAAGTTTACATTTTACCATTAAATGTTTTCTGAGGTAATAGTTAATGGAATTTGTGTATCAATATTTTGCCTTCTGAAGATTTTTTTTTAATTTCACTGCTTCATTACAGGCTGGACAACTATATTCAACTCAAGGAAAACATATTGGTGAAAGTTTCACATTGAGAATGGTTTGTACTTTTTGTTAAGTGACAATATCTGAGACTACTCATTTTTTTTTATTCTGAGTAACTGAATTTCCTATTAATTCTTCCCACATTTGGAGACTGAAAATAATTAGTACAACCAAAAAGGCCTTTGTAATGACAACTCTAATTTTCTAACCTGAAGACTGAGTCACTAAATCTCTTAAACCTACCTGTGTGGGATTACTAATCTTACTTTTTAAAAGGAATTTTTCATTTAGACAGGGTATTTTAACAATCAGAAAAGCATGTCAAACTGTCAAGTCCTGTGGTTCTGTGCATTCAAAGCTGCTTACAGGTTTTTTTTCAAAGAAGATTGGATGAATAGTAATTCTTGTGGTGCACATTCAGTTAAAGTAAGCAGGACTGCAAAGCTCTGGTTTAGCTAATCTCTTTATATTCCCTTTAGAGTAAATGGATGCATTATCTTGCTCTCAATACTATATATAGACTGAGAGACAGGTATTCCTTTAGTATAAAACACATTTGTTCCATGTAAATAACATTTATTTAGCACAAATAATTTATAAAATAAAGTATGTGATTAGTCTTACAGTTTGAATTAATAAATAAACCTACTCAATAAACAGATAATTCTATATTGTTAATGATAAAGTCTATAAATATTACATTTAATTATTACCAGTGTTTGGTAGTAATTAAATGTAATATTTATAGACTTTATCATTACAATATAGAATTATGTGTTTATTGAGTAGGCTTATTTATTAATTCAAACTGATGGAATGGTTTGAGGCTCTTTATGTTCCTGGAGCAGACAGGTGCCCTTGGGCTCTACTTGCATGAGACAGGACATGTGGAGATGTTACTGGTGCCCGCTTGAGCAAATCGATGATGAACGGGAAGACAGTGATACAGTGAAGACAGTGATTACCAAACACAACTTAATTAGTTATTTTAATGTGGAATTTTTTTTCCTTTTTGGGTCACACCCGGCAATGCTCAGGGATATACTACTGGCAGTGCTCAGGGGACTATATAGGATGCTGGGGATCGAACCCGGCTGGACCACGTGCAAGGCAAATGCCCTACTCGCTGTGCTATTGCTCTGGCCCCTGTGGAAATTTCTTAAACATATTGCCAATCATGGCTATGTCAAAATATTAAGATTTATAACAAAAATATATTGAAATTAGGAAACAAAAAGATGATACGAAATAAATAATAAACTTGCTTATTTGTCTTTGCTTCCAGGGTTATATGTCCCTGCCACACTTGGTGGTCCTTATGGACTACTCCTGGCTCTCCACTTAGGATCACTTCAGGCAGCCTCCGGGGACCATATGGGGTGCCGGGGACCAAACCCAGATGGACAACATGCAAGGCAAGCACCCTATCTACTGTACTATCACTCCAGGTTCTGTTTTTGGCCTATAAATGAACAAGCTATATTTAAATTTCCTAATTCCTATAATACCTGATTAGTTACTCCTAGGAATGCCGTACCTTATCTTGTGGATTTTTCAAACTGAGACATAACTGTGTCTTATTCCCCTTTTAAAGAACTTGGAAAATTTTTCTCCATATCTGTCATGCATTCATTTCCAAGTATGAAATGCATTAATTAAAATATACAAAAAGTATGAGTATTAAATTGATTCTGCACTCCATGAGTAAAGAGTAGAACTTGGAGAAAAATAATAGATTTTTGTGGCCATAAGATGCTAAGTTGCAATACAGCCTGCATTCAAAACTCTAAATCATTCTGCTTTTAAATTCCACTTTATATATTTGTGTATGTATTGTCTTACTGGGACAGTTAAGGTAAAGGGAATGAATGGAAACAACAATGAAGAGGCAACATAATCTGCTTATTCAATGCAAATGTTAAAAACTCAGCTCTCCTCTGGAACCTATGCAATTTGCTGCACATTAATAGTAATCAATTATTGTGTATTATAAAGGACTAGAGATTGTTCTAATCAATGTCATTGCAGCTTTAACACTGATTCAACTTTTAGTATTAACATGAGACTAGATGTGACTATGTAAGTGATGGAGGATTTGGGGGGATAGTGCAACGAGTGCATTGACAATAATACCATAAAAATAAGACTTATTTTAAAATGGTTTTTTAAAATGTGAAACTACACCTTTCCCTATATCCACTTTAGTAATGTAATGAGATTGAATCACAGATAGTTCATGCCTTGAATCCTTTTTTAAATATAAATTTTCAAAACTTCTGTTTGCACCCTTACAAAATCACATGGCTGCCTATGACTGTAACCTTTTTTATTATTATTATATTTATAAAAAAGGTTAATCATGTAACCTTTATTATTGTTATATTCACTGTCTGTCTTCCCATTCATCATTGATTTGCTCGAGCGGGCCCCAGTAACATCTCCATATGTCCTGTCTCATGGTAGTAGAGCCCAAGGGCATCTGCTTGCTCCAGGAACATAAAGAGCCTCAATCCATTCCGGAATGAGGTCTATAATTGTTACTGGTATTTGGCATATCATATACAACACGGGTAGCTTGCCAGGCTCTGCCGTGCAGGTAGCATACTCTTGTAGTCATCTCTAAGTCCAGCATTTATTGATGAACCGCGCTGCCGCAAGCGGCTGTGCAAGCCAGGCTGTGATAGGCTGGTCTGCTGGGTGGAGTTCTGACGAGAGAGAAGTCCGGATGTGGAAAATGGAGGCCCTCATGGAGTGGGGGGTCATCTGGGTTGTTACAAGGCTCTGCTGGGGTGGCAGGCCAGGGCTAGAACCTGCCATCCCTCCTGGGCACCTCATGAGCGGCTGGGCACAGGGAGAGCCAGTAGCAGCTCTGCCCCATATCTGTGAGTCTCTTGTTATATTATTATTATATTTTTCTTTTTTGGGGTCACACACAGCGATGCTCAGGGATTACTCCTGGCTCTTTTCTCAGGAAATACTCCTGGCGGTTTCCCCAGGACCATATGCTGAGGATTGAACCTGGATCATCCACGTGCAAGGCAAATGCCCTACCCGCTGGACTATCGCTCCGGCCCCCTCGTTATGCAACCTTTGAACATAATACATTTCCAGTATCACTGTATCACTGTCTTCCTATGGTTCATCTATTTGCTCGAGTGGACACTAGTAACATCTCCATTAGTCCTGTCACAAGCAAGTGCAACCCAAGGGCATCTACTTGCTATAGGGACAGGAGGAGCCAGAAACCATTCTTCAGGTTATGGAACTGAGGTTCATAATAGTTACTAGTCTTTGGCATAAAAAGTAAAACATGGAAGCTTGCTGGGCTTTACCGTGTAGGTGGTGTAGTCTCAGTAGAAGGCTCTCAACCCAAGCATTTACTGATGAAACTTAAAGGGGAAGATCAGGTTTTCTCTTGGATGGAGCTCTAAGGAACTATGGAGTCTGGATGTTGAGAAAAACTAACTGCATGATGTGTGGTTTGTTTTGGCTTCTTGCCAGGCTTACTGGTATCAGTTAAAACAGGTCTATAACTGTTTACTATGTATAAATGTGAAAGAAATTGGGAAGAATCTTATGCAAAATTCAGTATCCTATAAAAAATATCGTGCGGAAAGGGACATGTGGGTCTAGCGTGGGTGGGTCTCTCACTTCCAGGGCAATTGGCATGGAGGCGGAGGAAAGTGCAAGGCCCAAAACTCCACTCCAAGTCCGGCCAGCATAGTCTCTCCCCTGCTCATGAGAACAAACCCTTGGAGCAATGTTGGACTTGGTCATGGGATGGCCGAGCCCCTTACCGGGATGTCAGCTCCATGGGTTGCTTTCACATGGGGCCGCCCGGGCAGCGCAGCTGTGGGTATGAAGTGGATGGGTCTGGATCTCTTCCGGGGTGGTAAATTAGCTGAGTCTTTTTTTTTCTTTATTTTCTTTTTTTATTTTTTGCAATTGCAAAGATATACAATTAAAAAATTCATATTTGGGTATTGGTCATACAGTGTTCCAGCACCCATCCCGCCACCAGTGCCCATCTCCCACCAACCAACGCCCCCAGTTCCCTCCCCCTCCCCCAGCCCGCCTCCATGGCAGGTTCTTTATTTCTTTCCCTTTCTCTCTCTTTTTCATTTCGTTCCTCCAGACTATGGATTACAGAACATACATTACAGGGTTGTCATGTGTGCATCTTATTGCCCGTATTTGATGCTCAGTTCTAGGTTGGTATTAGTACCCTCGACAACTGTTAGCACGCTGTTCCATTTTCTGTCTTACCTAGCCTCTGACTCCCACACGTTTGTGATAATTTCCACCTTTGACAAGACCTCCTGATCCATGTTTCACTTGACCGTGGATATTGGTATTATAATATGTACAAATATATTTATGTCATGCAAATAAATGCAGTCATTCTGTATCTTCTTTCTCCTTCTGGCTAATTTCACTCAACATAATCTTCTCCATGTCCATCCATTTATAGGCAAATTTTATAACTTCATTTTTCCTAACAGCTGCATAGTATTCCATTGTGTAGATGTACCAAAGCTTCTTTATCCAGTCATTGATTCTTGGGCACCCTGGTTGTTTCCAGATTCTGGCTATTGTGAATAATGCTGCTCTGAACATAAAAGTGAGTATGGTGTTTCCGCTGCGTATTTTTGGCTTCCCAGAGTAGATTCCCAGGAGTGGTATGGCTGGGTCAAATGGGAGTTCAATTTCCAGTCTTTGGAGGAAAGTCCATATTGTTTTCCAGAAAGGCTGTACCAGCCGGCATTCCCACCAACAATGGATGAGTGTCCCCTTTTCCCCACATCCACGCCAGCACTTGTTGTTCTTGCTCTTTTGAATATGTGCCAGTCTCTGTGGTGTAAAGTGGTATCTCATTGTTGTTTTGATTTGCATCTCTCTGATGATTAGTGATGATGAGCATTTTTTCATATGTTTTTTTGCCATTCGAATTTCTTCCTTGCTGAAGTTTCTGTTCATTTCTTCTCCCCATTTTTTGATGGGGTTGTTTGTTTTCTTCTTGTAAAGTTCTACCAGTGCCTGATATATCCTGGATATTAACCAGGGGCATCCAGATAGGCAAGGAAGAAGTCATGCTATCATTATTTGCAGATGACATGATATTATACCTAGAGAACCCTAAACTCTCTACCAAAAAACTCCTAGAAACAATAGACACATATAGTAGAGTGGCAGGATACAAAATCAACACCCAAAAGTCAGTGGCTTTCCTATATAAAAATAAGGAAAGAGAAGAAAGGGATATTAAGGAAACAATTCCATTCACAATTGTGCCACACAAAATCAAATACCTAGGAATCAACCTACCCAAGTGTGTAAAGGACCTGTACAAAGAAAACAAGACACTGCTCCAAGAGATAAAAGAGGACACAAGGAAATGGAAACACATTCCCTGCTCATGAATAGGGAAAATCAATATTGTCAAAATGGTAATACTCCCTAGAACTCTGTACAGATTCAATGGAGTCCCTTTAAGGATAACCATGACATTCTTCAAAGAAATTGACCAAACGCTCCTGAAATTTGTATGGAACAATAAACCCCCAGGGACAGCTAAAGCAATCCTCGGGAAAAAGAAGATGGGAGGCATCACCTTTCCCAACTTCAAACTGTACTACAAGGCAGTAGTAATTAAAACAGCATGGTATTGGAATAAAAACAGACCTGTGGATCTATGGAATAGAATTGAGTATCCTGGCACCCAACCTCAACACATGATCATTTAATCTTTGATAAAGGTGCAAGGAGTCTAAAATGGAGAAAGGAAAGCCTCTTCAACAAGTGGTGTTGGGAAAACTGGGCAGCGACATGTAAAAAAATGAATCTGGACCTGTGTCTAACACCATGCGCAAAAATCAGATCAAAATGGATTAAAGATCTCAATATCAGACTTGAATCCATAAAGTACATTGAAGAAAATATAGGAAAAACCTTCCAAGACATTGAAGCTAAAGGCATCTTCAAAATGAAACATCACTAACAAAGCAACTAGAAGAAAAGATAAACATATGGGACTACATGAAACTAAAAAGCTTCTGCACCTCAAAAGCTGAGTCATTAAAAGAAAAGAAACTCAGAATTATAAGGAATGGGGCCAGAGCAATAGCCCAGCGGGGGGGGAGTTTGCCCTTGACCATAGCCGACCTGGGTTCTACCCCCCATCACCGCCAGGAGTAATCCTGATGCAGAGCCAAGTGATGCCCCTGTGCATTGCCAGGTGTGACCCAAAAAGCCAAAAAATAATAATAAGGCAGGAAGAAGCCCTGAGAAAGCTGGATGTGGCCAAAAAAATCATTTTTTTAAAGTTTTAAATATGTAACAATAGGATTCTGTAAAAACAAAGCCACTTTTTCCACTACCATCACTCACGGACTATTCGTTGAACATCTGTGTTCTTGCACAGGATGATACAGGAAGATTTCCCACTAAAGCATCCAGGCTCTTCTCTCTGACACATTTCCAGTACCTGTCACAATTGCTATGCTGGTAACAGAGAAGTCACAGTACCTGAAATAAAAAAACTGAGTTGTAGACATTATCTGTTTTATTAAACTTAGCTGTCAAATTTAGATAAACAAAATTAGTCACTAAGAGATACTTCCCAGAACCACTTAGTTATTAACCACAAAATTAATATTAATTAATTTTGAGACATCAACTCCACTTGGTTGTAAATAGTATTTTGACTACTGAAAATCTTTGAGGAATATTTAGTGTGCAAAGTGGATTCAAAAAACGTTATCCATCTTGGCAAGTTCAGGAATCATTTTGAGGTGTTGACTGATTTTTGGCATGATGCAATAGTAATTTAGTAGAGAATTTACTTGTTTGATAGCCCAGCAGAACTCTATTCATGTTGAACAAGTAGTTTCTCAACTCATACATAATATTGATGTATAAATGTTACACTTTTTAGGATTTTGATGAAACACAGAGAGTAGTACCCTGGGAGGTCTTAGATTTAGTTCCATGCTCATTTGAATATTTCTTTGGTTTTGTTTTTGCCCAAGCTTTGTGATGTTCAGGTTTTAATTCTGGATCTATGAGATCAAGTCTCACTTCAGGCATTACATGGGGGCTCCAAAGTGGTGGTTAACTGGTGCTTCATGTGCAAACAACTGCTTTGGCATTTGTACTATCTGATTCCAACTTGAATAATCTTGGATATTTATTAACCTTAGGTTAGGATCCATATGAACAATAGTAAAGTGTTTCCTCTAATGAAAGATACTATAGGCGGTTTGCTATGCCAGAAACGTGTTTAAGGTAGCCTTAATCTGTGTTTCTAATGCTATAGAATGATTTACAATCTAGGAAGTACTGGAACAAGAAGTGCAGGTGAGGGTGGGGTTTTTGTTTCTGGGTTAAAGGAGGTAGATTGCTAAGAGTTTGATGATTTAATTTTTATATCTAAATAAGGCAGTAGGCAAAAACACTTTGTGATTTCTAGGTAGTTGCTTACTCTGCTAAATGTATACCATGGGGGAGTAGAAAAAAGAAATTAAAGCATCAATACACAGATGCAAACAAATGTATGCCCGAAACAGTGATTATATGTGATATATTTAAGTTTATAGGTGATGTAGGACTGTCTAGGTTCCAGAATTTTTCTATTTTGCTTTTTGGGTCACACCTGGCAATACTTAGGGGTTACTACTGGCACTGTACTCAGGAATTACTCCTGGCAGTGCACAGGGGATCACATGGGATGCCAGGGATTGAACCCGGGTCGACTGCATGCAAGATAAATGCCCTCCCTGTTGTGCTATCGCTCTGGCCCCTAGGTTCCAGAATTTAATACACAAGATTTATTTCTTGTATTCTCATTAAATAAATACTATTTCAGTTTGTTCAATTTAGAGAACTGTTTTCTGTATCTTCATTCCTTTATTGTATAATTATTTATTTGTACATAAGATTATTACTACAACACATTTTAATTTTTATTTATGTGTAATGTCATTAGGGAACAAGTAAATCAAGACTGATTTAAAATTTTTTCATTAGCTTAAAAATGTAAATAAATTTAACTTTTTCTTTATGTTATATTAATTTGCCACATCCCCCAGAGCTTTTTGAGGAATAATCACTTGATCACTTGAATCCCGTTATTCATCGATTTGCTCAAGCGGGCACCAGTAACATTTCCATTGGACCCTATCACGTGTAAATGTAGCCCAATGGCATCTGGTTGATTCAGGAATATGAAGAGCCTCAAGCCGTTCCTTCAGGGTCTTGACAAGGAAGTCTGACCATCTTGTGGGTGGGAGGCCACATGATCTTTTGACATCCCATGGGATCCAGTCTGTAAGAGCTCTTGTCCAGTGGTCATCTCCAAATCGCATTACATGTCCAGCCCATCTGATTTTCTATGCCTTGGCAAACGAGACAGCGTCCCTGATTCTGGAATAGCGATGGAGGTTGGAACTCTGGATTCCTTCTCTCACTTGAGTGAGGCGTGATATTCCAAGCACAGCTCTTTCGATTCCTCTCTGGGAGGCCCCAATAGCATTCTCATCCTGCTTTCCGTAGGGCCCAGGTCTCTGAGGCGTATGTTAACACGGGGAGAATGATGGAGTCAAAGAGATGTGCCCAGAGCTGGAGGTTCTTTTGTCCTTTTAGCTATTTCTTTGATGCCTTTGAAGGCATTCCATGCCGCTCTCTTCCTCCCCGCGCAGCTCAGGTTTTAGGTCATTCATCATGTTGACTTCTCGACCTAGGTACACATAACTGCTGCATTCAGAGATGTCTGTTCCATTGAGAGTGAATGGGGCCTCTGGAACTAGTTCATTTTTCATAAACATAGTTTTCTTTAGATTCAGCTGTAGACCTATCTTTCCACATTCTCGATCGAAGTCAGTCAGCATTTGTGCCTCTTGGCTAATGTTTGGTGTTATTAGAATGATGTCATCAGCAAAGCGGAGGTGGTGTAGTTGCCGACCATCTATCTTCACTCCCATTCCTTCCCATTCTAATTGTCGCATGATGTTCTTGGAGAGTGGCCCTGAAAATTGCGAGATTTTGTGGTTGGATGAACTGCTCAATAAATCTCAATGCTCCTTTGAGATCCTGACCTATCAGTTTACAGCTATGTGGCTAACTGACATATCAGGTATAGAAACAGTCCAGAGGCTTTGAACTCCCTTTTAGCCTTTCTTTCAACTATATCCTTGCTCTGCACTTAGGCAAGCTCAGCCATCTGCTCCTCTAATTCTCCTTTCAGGTTCTCTGCACCTCCAAATCCCCTCTTGTCAGCCAGGCTGAGAACCCAGTCTCAACTGACAACTCAACTGCTTTTCCAACTCTTTATGTCCCCATAATTTGGATATTGGCCATCCCTTTAAGAAGTACAAGCCACGTGACCCCCTGCGCCTCCGCGGACCCAAACTGCCCCAGGGAAGAGCGGAAACTCCATCAACGGGAACCAAGGTGAACTGCCTTGGTTTCACCATGGACCCTTGGGCGCTGCACTCCCGGGACCAGCTGAAAATCTCCCCAGTGTGTGTGCGTGGACCCTGCGTCTCCACTGACCCAAACTGCCCCAGGGAAGAGCAGAAACTCCACCAACGGGAACCAAGGTGAACTGCCTTGGTTTCACCACGGACCCTTGGGTGCTGCGCCTTCCGGGATCATCCCAAAACTCAAAACAGCGCAGACGCTAGCGTGTCCAGCTGACCCTCTTACTACCTATCTTGCATGAGGTACCAGTGAAACTTGGTTCCTACACATCCTTGCTACCCACCCAAACCCCGCAAACAGACCAGACACCTACTAACGGTACTATCTTGTCATCCAAGACCCCACATTTGCAACCTACAATAGTCATAATGATAAGGCAACGCAAAGTTCCATCCAGCTCTGTCAGTGAAGTCACTAGTCCAGATGAGCCAAGCAATACCAATGAGTTGTATAACCTCTCTGATAAGGAATTTCTGGAAAGAAATGTTAAGGCGTCATAAGGAATTCAAAGAAGCAATGGAATGCAAACTCAATAAAATTCAAGAGGACATGTTAGAAGAAGTGAGGAAAATGCAAATGGAAATGACATATATTAAAAATGAGGTAAATGAAATGAAAAACACAGTGGAAAGCCATCATAGCAGAATAATAGCTACTGAAGAAAGAATTAGCGATCTTGAAGACACGTTCCAAAGATTCTCTACACAACACGAGAAGATAGAAAAAAGACTCACAATTACCGAACAGACAACAAGAGATAATCGGGATGAAGCCAGAAGAAACAACATACGGATCATTGGGGTCCCAGAAGGGCAAGAAGAAAACCCTGATGAAGAAGAAACTGTCAAAGCCATCATTGCTGAGAAGTTCCCGAACTAAAAAACACTTGCCTCAAGATCCAGGAGGCCCGTAGGATACCTGCTAAAAGAAACCCCAACAAGAATACTCCAAGACACATCTTAATTAAAATGACAAAAACTATAGATAGATATAGAATACTGAAAGCAGCAAGATCAAAAGAAGGAAATCACGTACAAAGGAACATCTCTAAGATTTACAGCAGACTTCTCTGATGAAACACTCCGAGCCCGAAAACAATGGTGGGATATTGTGAAAAGGCTCAATGAACTGCAGGCCTCACCAAGAATTCTTTACCCAGCCAGACTCACATTCAGATATGAAGGAAAGATACACAACTTCATGGATAAGCAACAACTCAGGAACTTCATGGACTCAAACCAACTTTAAAAGAAGGACTGAAGGGTCTACTGTAATACGACCAAACCCATAAGCACAACAAGCAAAAACAGAAAGATGGCACAAAATCCGATGACAATAATCACTCTCAATGTCAATGGTCTAAATGCACCAATTAAGAGACACAGAGTAACAAAATGGATTAAAAATTGAACCCAACATTCTGCTGTCTACAAGAAACACATCTGAATAATCAGAACAAACACAGACTCAAAGTCAAAGGTTGGAAGACCATTCTCCATGCAAACAACTCCTCCAAAAGGCTGGTGTGGCCATATTAGTATCAGATAATATAGACTTCAGGCTGAAAAAGGTTAGAAGGGACAACGAAGGCCATTTCTTATTACTTAAGGGGTATGTACACCAGGAAGAAATTACACTACTAAACATATATGCACCCAACGAGGGGCCAGCAAAATACATAAAACAACTGCTAAGAGACCTCAAAGAAGACATTAACAGTAGCACAATAATAGTTGGAGACTTCAACACTGCTCTATCAACGATGGATAGATCAACAAGACTGAAACTCACCAAGGAAATATTGGCCCACAAGGAAGAAATGGAAGAAAGAGAGCTAGTGGATATATACAGGGCTTTTCATGCCAAAAAGCTGAATACACATTTTTCTCTAGTGCACATGGAACATTCTCCAAGATAGACCACATGCTGAGCCACAAAGCATACCTCAATAAAATAAAAAAGATAGAAATTGTGTCAGCTATCTTTTCAGACCATGATGCACTGAAAATGGAAGTTAACCATACACAGAAACAGGGAGTCAAACCAAACACCTGGAAACTGAACAGCTCACTCATGAACAACAAATGGGTCATAGAAGAAATCAAACAGGAAATCCAAAGATTTCTGGAAACAAATGAAAAATGAAGACACCAACTATAAGAACTTGTGGGACACGGCAAAAGCCGTGTTAAGAGGGAAGTTTATAGCCCTGCAAGCATTCATCAGGAAACAAGAAAGGGCCCACATAAATAACCTGACTACACAGCTGAAGACATTAGAGAAAGACCAACAAAAGTAGCCCAACACAGGCAGAAAAAAGGAAATAATAAAACTTAGAGAGGAAATCAATGAGTTGGAAACCAAAAAAAACAATCCAAAAGATTAATGAAACCAAGAGCTGGTTTTTTGAAAAAATAAACAAGATTGACAAACCATTGGCAAGACTTGTAAGGACAGGGAAAGAGAGAACCCAAATAAACAGAATCAGAAATAAAAAGGGTGACATCACAACAGAAACCACAGAAATCCAAAAGATCATCAGAGATTACTTTGAGAGCCTGTATGCCGTGAAACATGAGAATCTAGAAGAAATGGATCAATTCCTGAAGTCCTATAACCTCCCACGGCTGAAACAAGAAGACCCTCCAATACCTGAATAAGCCTATCACCATCGAGGAAATAGAAACAGTAATTAAAAGGCTGCCCAAACACAAAAGCCCAGGTCCAGACGGATTCCCTAGTGAATTCTACCAAACCTTTAAGGAGGACCTACTGCCTGTCCTGTTCAAGCTCTTCCAGGAAATAAAAGAAACAGAAACACTCCCAAACAGCTTTTACGAGGCACATATCACCCTGATACCCAAAGCGGGAGAGACCCACAAAGAAAGAAAACTACAGACCAATATCCCTGATGAACACGGATGCTAAGATCTTCAACAAAATACTAGCCAACAGAATCCAAAGACTCATCAAGAAGATTATACATCATGACCAAGTAGGATTCATCCTGGGAATGCAAGGATGGTTCAACATTCGCAAGTCAATCAACATAATACATCATATCAATAAGAGAAAAAAATAAAACCATATGATCCTATCAAAAGGTG
>JAJIBD010026367.1:0-20730 GCA_021461705.1 Cryptotis parvus
ATCTTCAGCATACATTTTTTTCAGAGACAGGGAACCCTGGCTGAGAACTGACCCAACAAGACTTTCACAGGCTCTAGTGAATTATTTTGGTTTGGTTTGGGTTGGTTTGGGGGCCACACCCAGCAGTGCTGGAGGCTACTTCCGGGTCTGTGCTCAGAGGTGACCCTGGCAGTGCTTGGGGGAACCGCAAACCCAGGATGTGAACCCCAGCCTCCTGGAAAAAGCTATGTGCTCAGCCCAGAGACCTCTCTCGCTCTCTCATTCTTGGTGGGGAGACCACATGGGGTGGGGGTGCTCACGGCTCACATCCAGCTGTGTTCACGTGTCACGGTGGACAGGAGCAACAGCGGAGGGCGATAGCCTTGCAAGTGGACAGCGCAGAGCCAGGAGTAACCCCCTGAGCATCCCCTGTGTGACCCAAAAAGCCAAAATGGCATCAGATTGCATCCTACCAATAAGACTGCATGCATCTGTATGCAAATGATGGCATGTGGTGAAGCCAATTGACTGGGTATGCAAATAAGGGCTTATAAGAGGACCAATCAGAGGGCCAGAGTCATTGGTAGGGCGTTTGCCTTGCTCATGGCCAACCTGGGTTCAATCTCAGGCATCCCATATGGTCCCCAGAGCACCGCCAGGAGTAATTCTTGAGTGCATCGCCAGGTGTGACCCAAAAAAGATAAAAAAAAAGATCACTCCTGAAGGGCTCAGGGCCAGGAATCAAGTCATATAGGTAAAAGCTGTACTCTCTGCACTGTTGATGGATCCCAGAATTCTTTCCTTTTTAAGATCCCATGAGACCACACCCACTCACAGGTAAAGAAAAATAAAATGAAGTGTCCCCCCCCACACACACACAGCCTGCCCTACAAACTCATCTTTTCTTTACAAGCAGGAAAGGGGCCCTGATTCCAGAGCCTTGCCAACAGAAAGAAAGGCAGTGGAGCCGTCCTGAGGGGAATGGCCGGGGGAAAGGAGGCCAGAGATAAGAGAGGATTGGAGCCCAGGAATGGGGAGGGGGAGCTGGCCTCGGCCCTGGGTCCAGACAGTCACTCCCAGCAAGCCATGGGGTGTGAGCCACAGCTTTGGGGAACTATGCACCATATCAAAACTCATCAGACACCCAAGCGCCCTAAATCAGAACTTCTCCTGATCTGCTTAAGCGCGTCACCCCAAAAGGCACAGTTGGAGACTGGCTCCCCTACACACACACACACACACACACACACACACACACACACACACACTTCAACTTTTCATGAACCAACTTCCCACAGCCGTCTTGGACCCTTTCATTGTGGGAGATAAACATCTACTTTTTGGGTCACACCCGGTGATGCTCAGGGGTTACTCCTGGCTCTGCACTCAGGAATTACTCCTGGCGTGCTCAGGGGACCATATGGGATGCCGGGATTGATCCCAGGCGGTCAGGCGTAAGGCAAATGCCCTCCCCCGCTGTGCTACCCCCCCAGCCCCCAAACATCTACTTCTCATGACAGTGTTGATCCTTTCATTCCCCTTCCGCTGAAACCCGTATTGGGGAGGGGAGGGCACACCCCAAAGGTGCTCAGGGCTTACTCCTGACTCTGCACTTAGGGATCATTCCTGGCAGGGCTCTGGGGACAAGGGGGTGCCAGGGAATCAAACCTGGGTCAGCTGCATGCAAGAGAAGCTCCTTACCCGCGAACTATCTCTCTGGCCCCAGGTCTGTATCAGTTCTTCAAAAGAAAGAGCTTCAGGGCTGAAGCAATAGTACTATGCAATGGGTAGGGCGCTTGCCTTGCACGCTGCCGACCTGGGTTTGATTCCCAGCATCCCTTGAGCACCGCCAGGAGTGATTCCTTAGTGCAGTGCCAGGAGTAACCCTTGAGCATCCAGGGTGTGGCCCTCCAAAAACATAGACGGATGGAAGGATAGATAGAGACAGAGAGAGACAGATGATAGATAGATAGATAGATAGATAGATAGATAGATAGATAGATAGATAGATAGATAGATAGATAGATAGATAGATAGATAGATAGATAGATAGATAGATAGATAGATAGATAGATAGATAAGGTAGGTAGGTAGGTAGACAGGTAGACAGGCAGGCAGGCAGACAGGCAGACAGACAGACAGACAGACAGACAGACAGACAGAGACAGAAGAGCTTCATCCTGCACGCATGCACCCAGGAGGTGCTGGTTCTGGGGTGCTAATTGGGGGAGTCAGGCCTTCCTGAGCCGCCTGCTTCGCCATACTTTTTTCTCCTTTGGTCCTGTGGACCTGTCCCAAGGTCTCTGTTGCTCTGTTTCCAGCTGAGAAAAAATGACCCCAAGGCTGCAAAGAGCAGAGGTAGAGCTGGCCTTCGGTTTGGCCTTAGTGCACTACCCAAACAGTACCCAAACGGAGAGGGATGTTTCTCAGGCACACATATGCAAGCACACCCCGACACCCCCTTTTTTTTTATTTGGCTTTTGAGTCACACTCAGCAGTATTCCTGGCTCTGAGCTCAGGGGATCATTCCTGGCAGGGCTCCAGAGACCAGACAGGAGCCAGGGATCGACTCAGGTCATCCGCGCAAGGCAGGCGCCCTCTCGGCTGTGCTATTGCTCCGGGCCCCAACACACACCCATTTATTTAATCTCTACAATCTGCCAAAGCCCAAATCTATCAGTTAAACATGAAAGGTGTTGGACTGGGGAGATAAATGCTTTCAGCGACGCCACCTTTAAAAAAAACCCTGGCAATTAAGAGAATGAAAAATCAAGATTTCTCCAGGAGGCTGGGGTGCCCCTCCCCCCCTCCCCGCTCTATAGGGCTGCAGACCGCACTCTCCTCCCCCCCGTCTGCCCACCCCCCTCCCCCCCCCAGGAAGCCATTAGTCCAGCTGAATAATTTCACACCCAAGTAATATGCTCTCATCAGGGAGACAAGTGAGAGTGGCCATTTAAGCAGGAGAGGGGCACAGCCCCCCAGCTCCTCATGCAGAGCCCATCTGAACACCTCCCCCCAAGGAAAGCAAGAGTCCCGAGGCGCTGGACACTGAGGGCCCCCCCAAGGCCAACAGCCTGCAGGAAACGAGGAGCTGGGGGTGGGGGGCAGGAGGTGAGAGAAGCCGAGGTGTGTGGTTCCCAGCTGCGCCTCATTCGGTTTCCGAGCAAACACCCCCGAGCCCTACACTTTGGTGGTTCACCTGCCTTTATTTAGGTGGGGTGTGGGGGCCACCTCAAGGTGCTGGGATGGGGGCCAGGGGAGGCTACTCCAGGCTCAGTGCTCTAGGAAGAAGGGGCGCACGCAACAATATAACTCAGGCTCCAGCATGCAAAGCCCCCATGGGGTCCAGCCCATGGTGCTGTTTCCAGGCCAGTGATACACTTTATAAAATACATTTACAAACAACAACAGGGTCACAGCGATAGCCGAGCAGGTAAGATATTTGCATTACATGCAGCCAAACCTTTTTCTATCCTCAGCACCCCAAAGGGCTCCCCACCCCAGCACCACCAGGAGTAATTCCTGAGTGCAGAGTCAGGAGTAACCCCTGAGCATCGCTGGGTGTGACCCAAAAAGCAAAAAAATAAATAAAAAGAAAAACAACCTTTACAGCCCAGACAGTGGGAATTAACCAGGAAGAGACCTATGCACTGTGATTAGCAAGCGGGTGCGGAGGTTGCCTGAGTGGGAGGGTTGCGTGGGGGACCTGCTTGTCAGCCACTGCGAGCCCCAGAAGAGCAAAAACCCAGACGCTCTGGCTCCCTGGGAACGACAATGATTTTTGGAGGTTTGGTCTCTTTCTGCTGAAAAGAGTTTCTCAATTCCGTGAGTTCATTTCCAACTTTCTCTCCCTCCTCCTTTTTTCTTTCTGTGTGTGTGTAGTAATTGTAGCTTTTTCCCTTCTCTTCCCCAGCCTTCCAGCTCTAACCCCACTTGCCCCAAACACAATGGGGCACCGCACCCTAAAGTATTGCCAGCAATAGAGGACAAATGACAAGCAGGGGGCTGGGGTGCTGGAAACTTGAACTCAAATGCAAGCAGCTCCAGTGAAGAGGAGGAGGAGGAGTTGGATAATGGATGGGGTGAATCCAGGGACATGCAGGAGGGATGCCAGGGGCCAGCAAGACCCAGAACTTCAGGCAACTCCCAGATGGGGCCAGGACCCAGGACAGAAGGAAACGGAGGAAGGCGGGACTCCCCTGCTCCTCCCTGGTCCACGGGGCCCAGCCTGGGAAGGGGGAACTTGGGTCTGAGGTGAACTCCACCAACAGACACTCTGAAGACGTCCCAAGCTGGGGGCAAGACGGGGGCAAAGCGATAGTGCAGTGGGTAGGGCGGCCGCCTTGCACGCAGGCTCAATCCTAAACATCCATATGGTCCTCATAACCCTCCTGGAGTAATTCCTAAGGGAAGGGAGATAAACCCTGAGCACAGCCTGGTGTGGCACCTCGAAGTCTGGGGACGACCCAAAGCCTGGGCGACTGACCTCATACCCCAGAGTAAGGCACCTATCTTGGGGTTCTTCCTACTGATCTAAATTCCAACTTCCATGCTCTTGGGCGTCCCCAGCTACAACGACCAAGCAGCGAGGGCTGCTCCTCCAGGTACTGGGGGAGAAGGCTGGGGGCTGCAACGGTCTTCCCTCTTCTGGGGAGAAGAGAAGGAGCCAAACCTGCCAGCCCAGGGTCCCATAGCGGGGAGGGCGGCGCAGTTGGGGGAGGGGGCGACCTCCGGAGACCAGGGGTGGGGTAGGCGTGGGGAGACGCGTAGGGCCGCAAACCTGAGCACGGGAAAACTTTCCGGGCTGCGCCAAGTCCCCGTGTGAGCAATATCCTGGAGTCTCAGCCAGTCCCGAGCCCTGGCAGGGATCTGACGCTAAACTCGGTTAACCTCCAGCCTGGTCTAGCCTCTTTCTTTACTCACTGACCTGCAGCCAGAGCGGGCCCCCCAGAGCCCGGCCACGGCACCCCCAACCCCGCCCCCAACTCTACCCCCTTCACTGGTGTCCGCTAGGCAGCGTCCTTCAAGGAGCAAAAAAATAAATTAAAAAAATCTTTTTTCTTTAAAGCAAGGGGAAATAAAAGCTCAGGGTATCTTCGGGGAAACCAGCGACCCCACGGGTAAAACTGACCCCAGCTCACCCCACGCGAGCGGTCCGGCGCCGCGCGCCGCCAGTGCCCACCTCTTGCAACCCGATCGGAAAGGGAGGCGGGAGGAATTGGGGATGAAAGTGGGGGGGTGGGCGCCCGGCAGGCTCTGCAGCCGGACTCCCCGGACAGTGCTCCCCGCGGGTCCCGGCCCGGCTCACCTTCTCTCCGGTGAGCACGTGCAGCCCTCGCGCACCTTGGCGAAGGAGCCCTCGCCCAGCTTGCGGCTGCCGATCAGGTAGTTGCCCACGCGCTTGTGGTGCTGGAAGTCCCGCAGCCGCTCGCGGGGGCACCCGCAGACCCAGGCCGGCAGGAAACTTCCCTCGCAGGCCGCCGCCGGCCGGGCCGCGTCCTCCGCGCCGCCGCCACCGCCGGGCGCCGCCGGCTCGCCCAGGAGCCCGTCCCCCGCCGCCGCCGGCATCGCGCTCGCCCGCGCTCGGCGCGCAGCTCCCGGCCGGCTCCCCGCGCGCGCCGCTCCTGCTCCTCTTCCTCCTCCTCCTGCTCCTCCTCCTCCTCCTTCTTCTCCTCCGCCGCCGCCGCCCGGGGGCTGGCCCCGCCCGGCCCGCGCCTCCCGCGCCCGGGCCGCCGAGCGCCGCGCTCAGACAATAGCGGGCGCCCGGGGAGCCAGCGGGTGGGGGGCGCAGAGCCGCCCCCCAAGAACTTCTTCTTTACAGGGTCTCTCGGGAGCCTCTTCCCGACGCCGCGATCCCGTGAGCGGTGCCGTCCGGGCGGCCGATGACCGTCGTCCCGTTGGGTCGGGGGCGCGGTCCGGTGCCGAGGTCGGGCGGGTGCGCCCAGGCTGCAGCCGGGTCGCGGGTGCTCCTAGCGGGGGCGCCGGGCGGCCGCTCCCGACCCTGGGCAGCCCGCGGCGGGCGGCCGGCGCCCCCTGTTCAGCGGCCGAAGAAAGCCCCATTCAGTTTGAATTTTGCAGAAATTCAATCCGGTGGCGGGCGGCGGGAACAGAGGCGAGCTCGGCGGTGCAGCCCGAGCACTTTCAAATCCCGCCTAGCCCCTCCTTCCCCGCGCGTCGCTGCCAAGCTCGACCCTCGGCGCCGAGGGGAGGGTCGGGCGGGGAGCAGCCGAGCGAGCGCCAGACTGGGGGGACCCCCGCGCGGCCCCGGCCGACGCGCGCTCCCGGGGCAGGAGGACGGGGGGAGGCTCTCGCCAAGCCCGGGGGACCGTGGGGTGGGGGTTCGGTGTCCTGCTGGGGGGCCTGGCCCACGGTGGGGGCCCTCCTGGACCCTGGGTGGGTGGATGGATGGATGGATGGGTGATGGACGGACTGACGGACGGATGGATGGACGCGCGCGTGGACGCGTGGAAGCAGGCGAGGTGGCGGGGTTCGCACGCAGCCCCGGGATTGCTGGCTTCGGGGGAGGAGCCGCCGCCACGGTGCTAGTAGCTGCGGCGACGTAGGAGCCTGGCGTGTGCGGCCTCGGTGCGTTTACACCTTCCGAGCAGGGCGTTGTATTGCAGGAGAGAGAGGCCTGGGGCTGGGAGGGGTGCACCCGCTTCCTCCCGCCTCCCCGAGGCTTTGTTCTGTGCTCGCCCAGACAGCTCCGCCCGGGTAAACAGGTGTCGCAGGCGTGCGAGTCCGGTGCAGCTCCGCGATGGCCCCCTGTCACCCCACCAGCCCGCACTCCAACATCTCCCAAAGCCCCCGAGCGAGGAGTGTGGGGAGGGAGAGACAGGCTGCAGGGGGCCGGGGGACGGGGGAAAGAGGGGTCAGCGGAGGGCGGGAGACGCTTTTGCCAAAGGCTACCTGTTGCGAAGCCTGTGAAAGCGGCCGCCTTTCAAGCCAGCCTCACCCCAGTTGGGAGCGAGATTCGTCCGTCATTGTTCACCGCTGGGTAAACAAGTCCCCTAGAACCCGCGCCAGGGCGCCCAGATTTGGGGGGAGGGTGCGCGGGCGGGCACGGCGTTTCCCTATCAGTGTCTTGGGGGCTCTGTGACCCACAGGGAAAGTGACCCAGAGAAACGCCTCTTCGGGTGAGATCAGATCTTGAATAATCTGTGCTGGCCGGCTGCGGACTCTGGTCCCGTTCTAACCGGCTCCCCAGAGTAGAGATCTTCCCTTGGAAGTGGCGTTCTTCACCGCCAACGCTCTCTGCAAGGCGGAGCTAATGGCGTGATTGTCAGATTTGAGGACAGGAAAGGGGGCAGGGTGATGTTGGGGTCCGCGGTCAATTGGGGAGTGCAAGGCTGGAAGAGCACAAATTCAACAGATGCCCAGTGAACTAGGAACTCTCCGGGGGTGGGGACTGGGAGGGCGGGGGTGAGGGTTGGGGGAGGTCCCCCGTTTTTTTGCATCTTCCCCAAAGGGGGTGTTGGGATTTCTCTGATGTTTTATTAGCTCTGCCTTACTTTTCCCTTTTTCTTACTAAAAGAAAAAGGGAAAATTGTCGGACACTCACTGACTCCTAAGGAAAATGTTGAAATTCTTTTATTAAGGTGAATTTCCAAGTGTGCTCTTCCTAGTATCTTTAGTGCCCAAAAAAAAATTAGTTTTAGGCACATGAGTGGAGAAAGAAGTTTCCCTTAAGAGATTTCTTTCCTTTTAATGACCTCGAAGATTGGAGGTGGAGAAAGGAGTGAAGAGAAAAGTTGGGCCCATGAAATTGTTCTCAAGTCTTATTGCCACCGTTTGGTTCAAGTTCACTGTGAGCTCCATGGTCTGGAATCAGAGAGACGTTTAAACCCTATGCCTGCCTGCAATTAGTGATGAGTTTGGGGGTTTTCATTTTGTTTTCATTGGGTTTTCTCTCCCTTTGGGGGAGGCCACACCCAGCAGTGATTAGGGTCTACTCGGCTCTGTACCCAGGTTTCATGAGGCCCCAGGATGAACCAGGGCCTCTTGCATGAGCTCAGCCCATTGGGCCATCTCTCTGGCCCCACTGGTGGCCAGTTTGGGAAATGCATGTCTTCATCCCCACAATGGCCTTGTTGGGCTGGAGAATTAGTACAGCCGGGAGGGCGTTTGCCTTGCACATGGCAAAAAGCACCCCCCCAGGGTTCCCAGGGCACCACCAGGAGTAATTCCTGAAAACAGGGCCAGGAGTAACCCCTGAGCATTGCAGCCAGGTGTGATCCAAAAGAGCAGGAAGAAGGAGGGAAGGAAGGAAGGAAGGAAGGAAGGAAGGAAGGAAGGAAGGAAGGAAGGAAGGAAGGAAGGAAGGAAGGAAGGAAGGAAGGAAGGAAGGAAGGAAGGAAGGAGGGAGGGAGGGAGGGAGGAAGGAAGGAAGGAAGGAAGGAAGGAAGGAAGGAAGGAAGGAGGAGAAGGAGGAGGGAGGGAGGAAGGAAGGAAGGAGAAGGAGGGAGGAAGGAAGGAAGGAAGGAGGGAGGGAGGAAGGAAGGAAGGAGAAGGAGGGGGGAGGAAGGAAGGAAGGGGAAAGAAAGAAAGGAAGGAAGGAAAGAAAAGAAAGAAAGAAAGAAAGAAAGAAGAAAGAAAAGAAAAAGAAAGAAAGAAGAAGAAAGAAAGAAAGAAAGAAAGAAAGAAAGAAAAGAAAGAAAGAAAGAAAGAAAGAAAGAAAGAAAGAAAGAAAGAAAGAAAGAAAGAAAGAGACCTTGTTTTAGAAGGAATCGCCTGCAAATATTTTGTTTTCGTTGCTTTGGACTACACCCATTAATGCTTGGACTTACTCCTGGTTCTGTGCTCAGGGATCACTCCGGGTGGGCTTGGAGGACTGTATGGGATGCTGCGAATGGAGTCACGTACAAGGCAAGTGCCCAAGCTCTGTGCTGCACCACCCGCCCCCCCCTCCCCGTCTTTATTTTATGTGAACACAAAACAAAGTATCTCCTTCATATTTTGTGAGCACAAAACACCTTGAAGTCCTCAGGCATTGAAGATTGTCTACTCATTATCCGAAGCCAAATAAATTTTGTTTCTGGGTCACACCTGGCAGTGCTGGGGATGGTATCCAGCCCCCCACATGCAAAGCCTGCAGTTGCCCTGCCCCCCCCCCACAGTGATCCATGGCTCCAGCAAAGGATCCTGAAGTGAGGCCACACCAGGAGGTACTCAGGGCTGTTCCTGGCTCTATGCTCAGGAGCGCCCCTGGCGGTGGTGCCGGACCATAAGTGATTCAGGGATGCAAGCTCTGCGGGATCCCAGGCAAGTTGCTTAACCGCTGAACCATCTCTCTAGGGTACTTCTGATAACTTTGGAAAAAAACGTTGCACTTTGATAGGTTCCTTGGGTGGGGAGGGAGAGAAGAGAAAGAGGAGCAGAGCTGGTAGCATGTGTGCCTTGCACGTGGCCAACCTGGGTTCAATCCCCAGCATCCCATATGGACCACGTGGTCCCCTGAGCGCAGAGCCATAGAGCCAGGAGTAAGCCTTGAGCATCACTAGGTGTGGCCCAAAAAGCAAAGGGGGGGGAATGAGTGACTCACTTGGGTGAGTTAACCCTTAAAAAAAACAGAGACCTGAGCAATAGTAGAGCAGGTAGGGCGCTTCTCTTGCACGTGGCTAAGCCTGGTTTGATCCCTGGCATCCCATAGGAGCACTGCCAGGAGTAATTCTTGAGTGCAGACCCAGGAGTAACCCCTGAGTCAGAGCCAGGAACAACTCCTGAGCATCATCAGGTGTGACCCCCCAAAACAAGAAAACCCAAAAAAAACGCAAGACCAAAAATCACAGTGGCCATGCGAAGCTTTCTCAGTTGACTTGAAGCAGCTGCTTCCTCTCTGCTCTACTCCTTCCCCTCTCCTCTCTCCATATGGCTGGGAAACAGTCTCTGGCTCCCACAGAAAGCGGCTAGAGGCCCAGCTGGATGCAGTCAAAGAGAATTAGAAGTAATCAGACTGGCACGGCCGGGAAATAAGGATTGGCTAGCGGGGGTTATGTGGCAGGAGGGGGCTGATAACCGGAGAGAGACCAGAGAGCAAAGACAGCCCGGAAGGTGTCAGTGAACTCTCGCCCCCTGCGTGCTCCGGGAAATGAGAGGGGCAGGACTTGAGCCCCAGGACCACCGTTATTCTGTTATTCTTTCCGTAGCAGTCAGCTGCGAATGGGCAGAGGGAGAGGAAGGAAGTGTTCCTGGGGACCCTGCCTGGGGAGCTACCGGAAGTGCCAGATCGTGCCTCTCTGTGCTTTTGTTTCCTTCCTGGGACCTGGAGGTCTGGGACTGAATAAGATTCTGCAGTCCCGAAGCTTGTCACACAGTGGCCCCTTCGCAGACCCCAAGACCCTGATGGACCTGCTTGGTCTCCTAGGACAGACACAGCCTGAGCTCACACACACACACACACACACACACACACACACACACACACCCCCCCCACTCCTTTCCTAGAGGTTTCCCCCAAATCATTCCTGGCATTCTCTTGCTAAGCCTCACGCCCAGCCCCTCCGCACCCCCTGTGACCACCTCTTGTCACCGTCCCTGTCTCCGACTAGAGCCCACCAGCCCCCTCCTTCCATCCCAGAACCAAATTCATTTTTTAAATATTTTTAATTGAATCACAGTGAGATGCACAGTTGCAAGGCTATTCACGGCTGGGTTTCCATCATCCAATCTCCCATCACTTGCCCTTCTTCAGTGCACATTTCCCACCACCAATGTCCCCTGTCCCCAGTTTCCCTCCCACCACCGTCCCCCACCCTATGGCAAATATTTTTTCCTCCTCTCTCTCTCTCTCCTCTCTCTCTCCCTCTCTCTCTCTCTCTCCTCTCTCTCTTCTCTTTCCTCTCTCCTCTCTCTCTCTCTCTCTCTCTCACTTTCCTTTTTGGGTTTATGAGAACCAAATTCATTTTGTTTGTTTTTGCTGGATTTGTTGTGTGTGTGTGTGTGTGTGTGTGTGTGTTCTTTTGGTTTTCAGTCTTCGGATAACACTCAGCCATGTTCAAGGCTTACTCCTGGCTCTGCACTCAGGACTCACTCCTGGCATTGCTCAGGGGACCACATGGGATGCTGGGGACCGAACCCATCAGCTGCAGGAAAGCCACGCCTGCTGGACTCCCCCCAAGCCCCCCTTTTATTTGTGTTTCAAGCACCACTTTCTGCCACCCCCATCTTCCCCGCAGGGAAGTCTTCGTCCTGTGCATTGTCCACTGGTTTGTTTGTGTTTTGTCTGGTCCATTCATCAGTTTGGGTCCTACCACACGCCCCATGACATCATGCCGTTTGTCCCTTTCCTTCAGGCTTATTTTCTCCTTCTTGATCCTTCCTCTTGCTTCCATTTTGCTGCAAATAGAAAATGTTCCTCTTAAAAAATATATTCAGGAACGCCTTCCCTGGGGGCGTGCCCGGGCCTCCAGTGTTGGGAATCTGACCCAGGGGCTGGTCCCACTGGGAGTGAGCCCCTGCCCGTTCTGGTCCTTAACAGCTGGATCATATTCCATTGCTTATGAAGCACATTTTCCCTACACATCCATGGAAAGCCACTTCCTGGGGCTCCCATGCTTAGCTCTGTCCTGCCACAGACATTGAGGTGATGTAATTTCCACATGAATGTGTTCATATTCTGGGGTGGGGGCCAGAGCTATAGTACAGTGGGGACAGACCCAGGTTCCATCTCCGACATCCCATTGGTACTGGCCCCAAGCACCAAGGAGCAATTCCTGAGTGCAGAGTCAGGAGTAACCCCCTGAGTTTCGCCAGATGTGACCTAAAAAGGAAAAAAAGTATTCACGTTTGTCTCTCTCATTTGGAGATGTTTTCCAGGCATGGGCAGCCATGCCGTGAGGTCCTTCACCCCCAGGCCCAGAGCCCTTCCCTCTTCTCGGGGGATTAGGCAGGGGGAGTTGGGGGGCACCCTGAAGTGCTCAGGGCTTGCTCCTGGCTCTGCCGGGCAGGTCACTCCTGATATGCTCAGAGAACCAGACATGGTGCCGGGATTAAATCTGGCTCAGCCATGCTAGGTAAGTGCTACTTCCCGCTGTGCGGTCACTCCTGTTTGGTTTCACCTCACCTCTCCCGGTCACCAGCACTGGGCTGCTCCTCACCCAGACCAGCCCTCCCCAAGGGGCCCTTGGCAGTATTTGTGTCCTCCTCAATCCAATCGTGCCTTACTTGAATCGGGGTAGGCCCGTGACAAACACGTGGACAGGAGCTGGGTGGCGGCGCCCACGTCAAAGCCTGGAACAAGCCCATCCTGGATGATGGGGTCCACAACCACAACCACACAAGTCCAGAAGGTCGAGCTCGTGAACGCTGTGTGGGGTGAGGGATGTGGGCCCCCTGCAGGCGGCCCCCCACTGATGAGAGCATTGGCCCATGACTATGGCTTGCTTTTTTGGATAGATGTTTCTCTTTTCCTTTCGCAATGTGCAGGATGGAGCCCAGGGCCTCCCAAATGCAGTGTGAGAGTTCAACCACAGAGTCAGCCATACAACAACCCCACATCGTCGTGGCACACTCCTCCTTTGGGGGTCTCTGCTTAAATGTCAGCCTCTCTTTGACTCCTGGGGAAGATAAAATGTTCCCAGGATGATTGTCCTGCAATCCAACTCCCTATTTCCCTGACACTGTGTATTTTCTTTCATGCTACATAATACTTCTCTGCCACATTTTCCCTCTTTATTTAGATTTTTTTTTACTTTTGGCTTTTTGACCTCATCCGGTGGTGCTCAGGGCTTATTCCTGGCTCTGCACTCAGGGATCATTCCTGGCAGTGCTTGGGGACCTTAAGGATTGCTGGGGATTGAACTCTGGTCAGCCACATGCAGGGCAAACATCCTACCTGCTGTACTATCTCTCTTGCCCCATAGTTAGATTCTTCTTTTCAAAAGTAATGAATGAAAGAATAAATGAATTAATCATTGAATCACACTGAGATATACAGTTACAAAGCTGTTCATGATTGGGTTTCAGCCACACAGTGTTCCAACACCGCCCCTTCACCGGTGCACATTTTCCACCGCCATTTGGATTATTCTTTAGCTCCGTCTGTGAACTTGAGACTCTGTGAGGGATTTTAAATTTTATTTTAATAATTGTACTTATATTGAATTTATTTATTTTAGCTTTGGGGCCACACCGGCGGTACTCAAGGGTTATTCCTGGCTGGGTGTTCAGAAGTTATTCCTGACAGGCTCGAACCCAGGTCAGCCGCAGCAAGGCCAGAGCCCTACCGCTGCACTATGGCTCCAACCCCAGGATTTTAACATTTTTTATGAAATATTATTTTGCTAATGGCTCTCTACAGGGTATCTGACTCCAGGGAGTACTTCAGACCTGCTCCTGGTGGGTAAATAAATTTGGAGTCCAGTGTCCACACTGCCTCTCCTGGCAGCAAAGATGACCACAAACAGATGAAAAATCAGGGGGAGAAAGGGATCACGACAGACCAGAGAAAGCGCGGTGTGATAAAGGCGCATCTGAAATTAAAAAAAAAAAATCATTATTCATGCCCCAGAGAGAAAACACACACACCCCCACCACCCCCCCCAGCTCCAGTTTGCGTTAGGGCAGGAAGGAAAGGATTCCGATGAGCCCCGAGGCTTGGCGGTTCCACCTGCGTCATCGCCCACTGCTGCTAGTCTCGGACCGTTTTGTGCGGTGGACAGGACCCCCCCCCACGCAGCTTCCTCAAGTGTGCTGGGGGAGCCGGGGCGTGAGTACACACCCTGTAGTTCTCTGATCCTGCCCATTCACTGGCCACGCACGCTCTGGGCAGACGGTTGCAGAGCGCGCCTGGACAGCCCTGAAGACGCAGCGCCCCCGCTGGCTGCTCGGCTCATCTTTTCCCTCCGTAACCTGGACAAGAGACTGAGTTCTTCCCATCCAGAAGGAACCTCCCCGGTCCGCTGGCCTAGCCCTGCTTTCTCCCTTTTCTGATTCCTGAAGGTTACTTTCTGCCCTTGAGAGAGAGAGAGAGAGAGAGAGAGAGAGAGAGAGAGAGTGTGTGTGTGTGTGTGTGTGTGTGTGCGTGTGTGTCTCAAGCCAGGTAGGTCCCAGGTGCAGCACCCAAACCTCATCTTTTAGAAGTTCACCTCCTTTCTAAAAAAAAAATCATTATCATAGTTTAGATCACATAGTTACTATAATAGCCCTCATTCCCATGGCCTGAAGGAATAGTTTGAGGCTCTTCATGTTCCTGGAGCAAGCAGATGCCCTTGGGCTACACTAGCATGTGACAGGATGTATGGAGATGTTACTGGTGCCCACTAGGCGAATCCATGAACAACGGGAAGACAAGTGATGTAAGATTACTATAATGTTCATAGTGTTAAGGTTCAGCGGCGTGATGTGCTAAATAGTGCTGCTTCCCAGTATTGCGCTACCTAAATACCACTGCCCCCGCACTACCACTCAGGGGGCTTTTTATTCTTCATTTCCTTTTGTTTTCTGTAGGGGACCACACCTGGTGGTGCTCATGAGCTAGTTCAGTGCTCAGAGTTCACTGCCAGTGGTGCCTGGGGACCATGCAGTACAGGGAATTCACCCTCGCACGCCTCCATGCAGAGCTTGTATTCATTTGAGCATCTCTCCAGCGCTCACCGTGGTCTCTGGGGCCAACCCCAGATGCCTGGTGTTGCACCCACTGCCGACACTCCCAAGCTCACCTTGCCCCGCCTGCAGCATAGGGTCCTTGGGGCTCCCGTTGCCAAATGCAGCATGAGCTGGGGCAGGATTGTTGGTGCAGCTGTCTGGGCGCCTGCTGACCCCACTGGCGTCAACACTCAGCTCCTGATCCAGTTTCCCTGTGGGCGTCAGAGCTTCTACCTTGCAAGGGTCTACCTTCTACCAAGCCCTGCCCTTGAACACTTCAGCCCCTGGTCCTGTCACCTGATGGGGAAGACAGAGCCCAGCCTCGAGGGTGCACAGGGTGCCCTTGGCATCCTCAAGCAATATACCAGGAGGATGCTTTGAGTTGTGTTTGTTTATTTTTGTTGTTCAGGAGGGTCACACCCAGCAGCACCAGGGAGGGAAGGGGTCACACCAGAGCTGCCCCCTATCAGACTCAGGGGTTATACGGGGCTGGGGCTGGAACCCATGTCTGATGCATGCAAGGCACGTGCTCTAACCATCCCGCTGGCCCAGGAGGGCATTTTGGAACAATGTATGGTTCTCCACCACACAACTGCCCTTGCTACAAAATCCCAGGGACCTGCTAGGTCTCTAGTCTCTGAAGACCTGCAGCTGGTCTGGTCGGCTCAGCAGGGATGCTGGAGCCACAGCCGGGCCTCTTTCTGGGCCGCCACACAGTGTCGCTCACAGCTGGAAGCCTTCCTGTGCTCTAGTCTGTGAGTCCAAAGCATAACCCTGGCTGTAGCGTGTGCCACCTCCGGCAACTGAGATCCACCAGAGTTGTGGGTGGAAGATTCACCATGCAGGAATTTGTCCTTTACTTTGAAGGACAGAGTCTACGTGCTAATACTGCTAGAGTCCAAGCGGAGTGGCAGACCTCTGAAATGTGCAGTCTGTATCTCAAGAGTCCATGTAGATGAACCTTCATGTTCATTATTCTTGCAGCCTCTTGCTCTATCACTTGATTGACAGGAGACATTGATTGACAGTGGGTCAGGTCATACCGGGTCATTCTGCATTATGTATAGTCAAATAATGGCCATCCCAGTTTCCCCGTGGTGAATGGCTGCCCCAGTAAGTGGAAAAACTCTTAGCCACACCATTGCCCTGTGCTTTTTCAAAACATGGTTGGCTCCTTCATTCTGGAGACCTGGGGTTTCCTTCAATGAGTTCCAGGTCAGGAGACGGACTCAAGTTTGGAAATTGAGCCAGTGATCATGACTTGTTGTTGATGAGGTAGCTACCCTCTGCCTCCCTACCATGCCCTCTTACTGTCTCCTAGTTGGACAAGTGCAATATTGCCTTTTGCTGCCCTCTGTCTTGTCTTTGGGAACACCACTCTAATCCTCTCCTCAGCTCTTGGTCACTGTGCCCTTCCTGGTTGTAAGAATGGCCTCTGGGTTTCTCAAGACTCTCAGACATCCTAGCTGTTTCCCATGGTTCTTTTTTTTTTAATTTTTTTTTCTTTTTGGGTCACACCCGGCGATGCTCAGGGGTTTCTCCTGGCTCTGCACTCAGAAATTACTCCTGGCGGTGCTCGGGGACCATATGGGATGCCGGGGATCGAACCGGGCCGGCACAGGCCGGCCGCGTGCAAGGCAAACGCCCTACCCGCTGGGCTACCGCTCCGGCCCTGTTTCCCATGGTTCTTAACAGGGGTAGCCCCTATATCCCAGAAGACCACTTCTTTGTTTTATTTTGGGGCCACAACCGGCAGTGCTCAGGGGTTACTGCTGCCTCTGCACTCAGGAATCACTCCCGGCAGTGCTCAGGATTAGCACCTTACCTGTTGACTATCTCTCCATCCCCAGAAGAGCCCTTCTGGATGCATAAGCTCTTTATCCATCTCTTGGTTCTGCTCCCTTGACCCACTGCAGAAACTTTCCTTGCCGGAACATGTTGATGAGAACCTTCAGCCCGTAGCGTGTGGTTCAAGCCCACACTTCATCAGCTGTGTCATATGGTGACTCAACCCAAACTGTTGGCCTCTTGGCCAGGAGAGAAGGTTGGACCAAGCCTCTAAATCATCCCCAGCAAGAGGGAGGGGTAGCTTTTACCAGGGAGAGGAAATTCCCATTGCAGAGTCGAGTCCTCCTGTGTCAAGATGAACATCAAGAGTCCCAGAAACAGGAGTGGACCTTTGAGCTCTGTTTTGATCAAAAGTGTAAAACTCAAAACACAAAGCAACTTCAGAGGCATTAGGACATGCACAGAGAAGTTTAGACCCAAAGCTCTGAGTGCACAATAGCAAATTCAAAGTCCAGACTTGTACCAAACATGTCATGAAAGACTCCATGAGGTCTACTTTAATTAAAGTCAAAATTATAGCTCTTTGATGAGATAATACAGAACAAGGGAAGACAGGCATAAAACAAAGCCTTGGTGACTACACACCAGTGTATGTGAACCTCTAAGAGTGGGCTGCAGATGGCCAAGAAGGAAAAACCCAGGCACTCTGCTAAAAACAGTTGTCTAATGAGAACATGCTGAGATGAATCACTGAACTCTTTTATTTTGGTGGAGAGGGAGGGTTTGGGCCACACCCGGTGGTGCTCAGGGCTTACTCTTGATTCTGTTCTCAGAGATCACTCTTGGTGGTACTCAGGGACCAATATGGTAGCAGGAATCAAACTCAGGTCTTCTGCGAGGAAAGCACCCCATCCTCTGTCTTACAGCTCCAGCCCCACACTGAGCTTTTATTATCTCTTCCTTTGGCTATTGAATCCTCAGGAAAAAAGAAAGGTGCAAAAGATGCCATCCAAGGGCCAGAGCCATAGCACAGCAGGTTGGGCGTTTACCTTGCAGACAGCCGACCTGGGTTCAATCACTAGCATCCCATATAGTCCCCCCAAGCACCACCAGGAGTGATTCCTAAGTGCAGAGTCAGAAGTAACCCTTGAGTATCACCAGGTGTGATCTCCCCCAAAAAAAACATGCCATTCATGAGAAGGTATGTACTTCTACTTAAGACTTATGCTGACCAGACATGTCTTAGAACTTTCATTAAGAATTAAGTCATCTTGAGACCAAAGATATAGTGCAGGGGTTAAGGTCTAGCTTTGTATCCCACTGACCACTGTTTGAATCCCCAACACCACCTATGGTCCTGTTCCAGTGCAAATGGTACTGTGTGGACAGCGAAGAAGAATAACACTTTACCCTAGTTATCTACAGTGTTACAGATCTTTATTTATGGTTCTTAAGAGTCCAATAAGAACCTCCATATCCAGAACTGCAACCCTAGCGAGCCATTCCCAGAAAACTGTTTATATGGTCTACGTCTGTGTTTCTGTTGTCTGATTGGTTACCCACTATGTAAATGAGATTCTGAAACTTCATTCAACCTGATTGGTCATGACCTTGACAATGACCAGTCAGACTAACTACAAAATCCATGCAGACGTTATACTATAGTAGTGCCTGCCTCTCTCTCTCTTCCACTGTAACAGCCCCTGAGCATAGGGATGTAGCCCAACCACTCCCACCAATAAAGGATTAGGCATCTTAAAATTACTTCTCACGACCTTACCAGCAGACTAACAATCCAGTACCACATCTCCAGAAGAATATGATACCGACAAATCTTTCTGGGTAGACTGGTGCAGGCTGAGAACTCCTAAGGCTCTGGGAATGGAGACTGGCCTTTCCTTTTTGCTTGAGGGCACAGCAGCCAGCAGCCACACCCAACACCCCCAACATGAAACCGTTCAGCTCCACAACAAAACCTCATCAAACTGCCAATGGGGCGGAGTGACAGTACAGCAGGTAGGGTGTCTGCCTTGCACGTAGCCGACGGGTGAGTCCCAGCATCCCTTATGGTCCCCTGAGTATCGCATTATCTGATGTGATCCCCACCCCAAAAGCTAAAAGCCACCAAACTGCCAAGCCACCAAATTGCTCCAGATCTATAGCTCCTGGGCCACACAGCCACATATGCAGCCATACAACACTTCTAAATTTCACAGTACTGTCAGCCCAGTAGGATCACAGCAAATCTAATGGGGAAGCTGCACAGAAGCCCACCAGGCTCAGAGAGCCCAAACAATAGCACGGAGGCTCAGCTAGCACTAACCAGCACACTAGATCCTCAGGCAATGACTTTAGTAACACCACCGTAAGATATAACAATGATCACAAACGGACTCTTACTGATTTAAGTTTTGATAGTTCCATTTTCCTTTGTGTTATAATAAGCAATATGGAGTAAATTTGTTTGTGTCTGCAAATGGTGGGTAGGAAACTGGGAACACTGGTGGAGGGAAGGTCACACTGTAGTGGAATTGATGTTGAAACCCTTAATGCCTGAAACAACTGTATTATGAACAACTTAGTAAATCATGGTGTTATAGTTTAAATTGTTTTTAAATACTTCTCATGCTTTCTGCTAACTCCAAAAAAATAAATCAGAAAACTGCTGTGGGTATGAACCTTGAGTGGGGAATATGGAAACCTTTGGAATGTTTCAGAACAGCAGGAGAGAAACTGAGTTACGGCATCATGTGTTATTCTGTATGCTGTAAAAAAATACAGCAAGAAATAGCACAGACACTCCTAAAGCTGCGGGATCACCCCCATAGAACCTGCCCCTCTCAGGAGCCCTGTTGGCTGCCTCCAGCTAGAACAACTAAATTAGCTAATTTCATCCTGCAGTGCTGGAAACCAAACCCAGCCTTCCACATACAAAGGCATCACTTTTCAATAATCCAAATCCTAAGCTCCTCACTTTATAGTCACTTATCACTTGTCTTCCCATTGTTCATCGATTTGCTCGAGTGGGCACCAGTAACATCTCTATTCGTTGGGAATGAGGTCCATTATTGTTACTGTTTTTGGCATATCAAATACACCATGGGTAGTTTGCCAGGTTCTGCCGTGGGGCCCAGTCTTTTCTATGTTAGACCATCAACCATCCACGGCCCACGGGGCATTGATTTAAAGAAAGCCTTTGATTCTGTGGAGACTGAAGCAGTCATCGAAGCCCTAGCCAAACAGGGCATTCAAACCCAATACATCAAGATCCTTCTTGAGCTGTATTACGGATTCACCACCAGGATCTCACCATTCTACAAGGAAGTGATCATTGATGTCAAAAGAGGGGTTTGACAGGGTGATACCATTTCACCAAAACTCTTCAGCACCACCCTCGAGAACATCATGCAACAATTAGAATGGGAAGGAATGGGAGTGAAGATAGATGGTCGGCAACTACACCACCTCCGCTTCGCTGATGACATCGTTCTAATAACACCAAACATTAGCCAAGCAGCACAAATGCTGGCTGACTTCCACTAAGAATGTGGAAAGATTGGTCTACAGCTGAATCTGAACAAAACTATGTTCATGAAAAATGAACTAGTTCCAGAGGCCCCATTCACTCTCAATAGAACAAACATTTCTGAATGCAGCAGTTATGTGTACCTAGGTTGAGAAGTCAACATGATGAACCTGAGCTGTACAGGAGGAAGAGCGTGGCATGGAATGCCTTCAAAAGCATCAAAGAAACAGCTAAAAGGACAAATAACCTCTGGCTCCAGGCACACCTCTTCGACTCCACCGTTCTCCCTGCATTAACATACACCTCAGAGACCTGGGCCCTACGAAAGCAGGATGAGAGCACTATTCGAGTCTCCCAAAGAGGAATCAAAAGAGCTATGCTTGTAATATCACGCCTCACTCAAGTGAGAGAAGGAATCTGGAGCTCCCAACCTCCATCACTGAATACCTCCGTATTCATTCCAGAATCAGGGATGCTGTCTCGTTTGCCAAGGTATCAAAAATCAGATGGGCTGGACATGCAATGCGATTTGGAGATGACTGCTGGACTAGAGCCATTACTAACTGGATCCCATGGGATGTCAAAAGATCACGTGGCCGCCCACCTACAAGATGGTCAAACTTCTTTGTCAAGACCCTGAAGGAACGGTTTGAGGCTCTTCATATTCCAGATGCCATTGAGCTACATTGGCATGTGATAGGGTCAAATGGAAATGTTACTGGCGCCCGCTAGAGCAAATTGATGAATAACAGGATTCAAATGATCAAGTGATCAAGTGAACCTATATGTGCTTCAGTAAAACAAAAGTTTGTTGAGCCTGAATCTGTTCAACAAACTAAATTAGTAATTTTACA
>JAJIBD010026368.1:0-132948 GCA_021461705.1 Cryptotis parvus
TCTTTACCATTCTACAAAGAAGTGATCATTGATGTCAAAAGAGGGGTTCCGACAGGGTGATAACATTTCACCTAAAACTCTTCAGCGCTACCCTCGAGAATATCATGCGACAATTAGAATGGGAAGGAATGGGAGTGAAGATAGATAGTCAGCAACTACACCACCTCCGCTTCGCTGATGACATCATTCTAAATACACCAAACATTAGCCAAGCGGCACAAATACTGGCTGACTTTGACCGAGAATGTGGAAAGATAGGTCTACAGCTGAATCTGAAGAAAACTATGATCATGAAAAATGAACTAGTTCCTGAGGCCTGATTCACTCTCAATCGAACAAACATCTCTGAATGCAGCAGTTATGTGTACCTAGGTCGAGAAGTCAACATAATGAACGACCTAAAACCTGAGCTGCGCCAGGAGGAAGAGAGCGGCACGGAATGCCTTCAAAGGCATCGAAGAAATAGCTAAAAGGACAAAAGAACCTCCAGCTCCAGGCACATCTCTTCAACTCCACCATTCTCCCTGCATTAACATATGCTTCAGAGACCTGGGCCCTAAGAAAGCAGGATGAGAATGCTATTCGGGTCTCCCAGAGAGGAATCCAAAGAGATATGCTTGGAGTATCACGCCTCACTCAAGTGAGAGAAGGAATCTGGAGTTCTGACCTCCGTTGCTATTCCAGAATCAGGGACGCTGTCTCGTTTGCCAAGGCATCCGAAAATCAGATGGGCTGGACACATAATGTGATTTGGAGACAACCGCTGGACTAGAGCTGTTACTGACTGGGTCCCAAGGGATGTCAAAAGATCACGTGGCTGCAAGATGGTCCTACTTCCTTGTCAAGACCCTGAAGGAATGGTTTGAGGCTCTTCATATTCCTGAATCAACCAGATGCCATTGGGCTACATTGGCACGTGATAGGGTCCAATGGAAATGTTACTGGTGCCCGCTCAAGCAAATTGATGAATAATGGGATTCAAGTGATCAAGTGAAGTGATCAATTTAATAAAGCATTAATTCTCAGATATCTGATACACAGCATAGAGCATAAATTATAAGATAATAGAAGAAAGTTTATTGACATCAGCAGTACAGGATATTTTCTTTACAATCAAGTGATGCTAATGAAATATTTTTGCAGTAGAAAAACTATTTTTGGAAAAAAGTGATTGCTTTTGAATACTCTACAGCAATCACATAGCACAAATAAATCATAGATTAGGAAAAACTAACTAAGGGCTCTTGTGATAGAATTGTTAAATTGACATAGCGTGGGCTGGAGAGTATAGGACCAAGGTATATGCCCTTTATGCAGCTGACCTCAGTTTATCCCTGCCACTATAAGGTCCTCTAAGAGTGTGATTCCAGAGACCCTCTTAACATGGCTTAGAGGCCTTGGTAATCCTTGGCACTTAGGATTCACGCAACTCCAAATCTACCAGTTCACAATCTTTTCTGCCTACAGTGTTTTCTCTTCTGAGCTGCCCACTCTTATCCCATCAGGTACTTAGGGTTCATTTAAATTCCTGCCTTTAGAAAGGATTTATATTCCTTTCTTTTCCCGAGAGATATTTTTATTTTCTCAACTGTTAAAACTTATTACTGATTTTAATGTTTATAATGACATTTTCAATAATTACCCGCTAAAGCAAATCATTATTACATAACACTTTTGACTGTCATTTTAGGTCTTAAAGACATGAAACATGTCTATAAACAGATCAAAAAGGAAAAAGCAATTAGTCCAAGATATCAGTGGTTCTCATTATTGACAAAATTGAATGCACAGCTATAATTCTGCTCCCAGAATTATGGTAAGACCAATAATGAGAATTCAAATATTAAGCCTTGAGAGTGCATATAATTGATTTGATTATTATTAAGAAAACTTCTAATTTATTCTCTTGCTATTTAGAGCATATAATAAGAAGTTATTTGTAACTACTAGTATTATATAATGTATTATTCTCATTTTCCTAGTGTTTAAAAAAAAAGAAGAAATCATAGTCATTAAGGTTCAACATTCCCTCATTACTTATAGATGGAGTATGCATGCAAGAACAAAAGAACAAGTGAGTAAAGAAATGAAAAATTATATCACAATGTTTTGAAAAAATGTTCCTATAAAATATGAGTAGTGTCAAGTGAATAAACATGTCTATAGACAAATAAAATAGCGATGAAAGAAAAAATACCACCAATCTTTCATCAAATTCCCTTGTATATACTAGTAGCCATAGTAGTAGTATATACTAGTACGGAGTCCAACATAGCTCCAAAGATTTGCTCACACGTGCGGGAGAGGGGCCAAGCTGGCCGAACTTCAAACATTCCTCCCATTCCTCCACCTCCACCTCCAACCCCAGAAGAGAGACATGCCAGATCTACATCTCTGTCCGAAATCCCCGGAAAAGAGACGATCCAGACCCAACAACTCCAGACCCACAGCTGCACCGCTAGGCCCCCCGTGGAAGCAACCCATGAAGCTCTGGTGGCGGTAAAGGACTCCGGCCAGCCCCTGGCCAAGTTCAACATTGCTCCAAGGGGTGCTCACTTGTGCGGGGAGGGGCCATGCTGGCTGAACTTGGAGCTGTCTTAGATAGTACTGGATGTTAGGATCTTTCACATTTGTACATTCTATGCAGTTCAAGGCAGGTTCTAGCCATGGCCCGTCATCTCAATAAGCCTAGCAAGAAGCCAGAGGAACCCCACACCAATAGGTCAGTCATTCTCAACATCCAGACTCCACAGCATCTTAGAGCTCCACCCAAGAGAAAAAACCTGATCTTTCCCCATTGAGTTTCATCAGTAAATGCTCGAGATGAGAGCCTTCTACTGAGAGTATACCACCTACACGGCAGAACCTGGCAAACTATCGTGTTTTATTTGATATGACAAAAACCATTAGCAATTATGGATCTCATTCCCATGTCCTGAAGGAATAGTTTGAGGCTCTTCCTGTTCCTGGAGCAAACAGATGCCCTTGGGCTACATTGCTTGCAACAGGACATAAGGAGATGTTACTGGTGCCAGCCCCAGCAAATCGATGAGCAGGAAGACAAGTGATACAAGTGAAGTAAAGTGATATACTAGTAGCAGAGAAAGAGCTCACTTTCCATTATGCTAGAAGAGAACTGTTGACTTGAGGCTTTTTTTTCAGATTGATACATCTGATCCTTGCCTTAGATATTTAATCAATGAAATCCAAGTGGTAAACTAATATTAGAAAGTCATCAACCTTATGAAATCATCCTTGCTGCTTCTTCCACTTGCCTCATCCTTCCATCGAAACCATAAGGTCTGTTATGCACAAGTAGAATTTTTAAGTTTCCTTTGTGGCCTCCATGTTCGGTTAGCCATATTTAAATATCTTTCAAGGAAATTACTTTTATTGACTGTTTTAAATTTTTCAATTGAATTACTATGAGATGCACAGTTACAAAGTTGTACATGATTGGGATACAGTTACACTATGTTGAACACCCAACCCTTTACAAATTTACATTTCTCACCTCCAAAGTCCCCATTTCCCTCCTGCTTTTCCCCCAGTGGCCTTGGGGGAAAAGGCATTTTCATGGCATTGTAATATAATGAGAGAAATGTCTAAGATATATTTAGGAAAAATGTCTAAAATTAACTTGTATTTCTTTCAAAGGCTGTGAGGGAAAAAACATTGAGAAAAGGGAATTCTAAGAAAGATTTAGAAAAATAAGATTTGAAGTACCTCACAGTATTAAGTAAATGCAAGTCTAACATTTTCCACTGGAAGCTGTCAACTTCTGTTTTTGCCATCTCAGAGAATGTAACCTCTTCTAAAGAGATTTGTTTGTTTTGGAATCGTTTATGTAATCATAAACACAAGACTTAAAGTTAAAGCAGATTAAACACAATTTAAATGGAAATAAAGACAGATGAGGCAGACAATGTTTATTTATTGTTTATCTATCTACTCCATGTATGCCGCTTAGTTAAAGATTATAGAGACATAATAAATATCAGAAGCATAGCACTTACAATTAACAAGGGGAGAGAAGATATGATTAAAATATTAAAAAATACACATTTGAAAGTAAGGTCTGATGCTCTTCCTTCTAGAGTGGCATGCTTCTAAAAGTTCAACACTGTACTTGGAATGTACTCATTACTTGGCCCATTTTTACACAGTACAAATTCCAGTAGAATGCTCTGGGACTCTGAATTTGTAGAATGAGTTTCATTAAGTGAAGCATCTACTTTCATGGAAAAGATGATCATTTGTAGTAATGTTTCAATATGTATGTATGTATGTTTCTCTGTGTGGGTGGTTCCTTGTAAGAAAGGAAAGTATTAATAAAGATCAATACCAAAATCACTTGTATCACTTGTATCACTTATCTTCCTGTTGTTCATCGATTTGCTCAACCGGGCACCAGTAACGTCTCCATTTGTGCCTGTCACATGCTAGTGTAGCCCAAAGGCCTCTACTTGCTCCAGGAACACGAAGAGCCTCAAACCACTCATTCAGGTCATGGGAATGAGGTCTATTATTGTTATGTTTTTGGCATATTGAATACAACACGGGTAGCTTGCAAGGCTCTGCCATGAGGGTTTTACATATATGTTATATATATATATATATATATGTCTTGTATATATGTGTGTATATATATGCATATACACATACATATATGTATATACATATATACATACACATGTATGTGTATGTGTATATGTATATATAGTACTAGCCTAAAAATACATACATATATAGACACATATATAAATGTATGTATATAAGTGTATATACATGTATATATGTATACACACAATTTATATATATATGTATATACACTATCCTTCACTCAGGTACTATAGCTGGGAAATTTGAATTGATCCCACCCAAATTTCTAAACTATTGCTCCATCACCACCTATCCTAAATACTCATACTATATTTGGTTTTCCACTATGTTTATGTTCCCCTCATCCCTAGATGTCTATATATTCTCTTAGCCAAAATTATAGACTTAAAACAATTTAGCAAACTCACCATAACTACCTGCACGGCAGAGCTTGGCAAGCTACCCGTGTTGTATATGATATGCCAAATACCAGTAACAATTATAGACCTCATTCCAGAATGGATTGAGGCTCTTTATGTCCTGGAGCAAGCAGATGCCCTTGGGCTCTACTAGCATGAGACAGGACATATGGAGATGTTACTGGGGCTCGCTCGAGCAAATCGATGATGAACAGGAAGACAGTGATACAGTGACACCATAACTCACCCTCTACTAGTCTCCTTAGGCTCTTCTATGTGGTTCCTTCTCTAATAATTCTTAAACATTTGCTACATGCCAAATTATGTGCTACAAGCTAAAGTCACAGTAATTTTTTTTTAATTTTTAAACTTAGAAATGCTGACGGGGCTCTCCGCCAAACGCCAGGTATTCAGGGTGCAGGGGCGGCCTCTCTGCCTGCTCGCCCTGCACTAGACTAATGGGTGGCTTGGATTGGGGACAAGTTTGGTCCCTTGGCTTGTTCTCCTACCAAGCCCCAGGAGTCAGAAAATCTTGAACAGTGAATGCTTATGACAACTGTACTGAGAAGAAATGTTTTAATAAAGTTTAAAATATATATATATATACATACACACACATATATATATGTATATATATACATATATATACATATATATATACATCATATATATACACACACACATATATATATATATATATATATATATATATATATATATATATATGGGGCTGGAACGATAGCCCAGCGTGTAGGGCCTTTGCCTTGCACCCGGCAGGCCTGTGCCGGCCCGGGTTCGATCCCCGGCATCCCATATGGTCCCCAAGCACCGCCAGGAGTAATTCCTGAGTGCAGAGCCAGGAGTAACCCCTGAGCATTGCCGGGTGTGACCCAAAAAGCAAAAAAAAAAAATAAATATATATATATATTATGCCATTGTGAGATATACAATTACAAGGTGTTCATGTTTGGGTTTCGGTTATCCAGTGTTCCAGCACCCATCCCTCCACCTGTGCCCATTTCCTACCACCAATGTCCCCGCTTCCCTCCCCTTTCCCCTATCCCACCGTCATGGCAGGTTCTTTATCTCTTTTCTCTCCTTCTCTCTCTATATTTCTTCTCTTTTATCTCTCTTTCTCTCCATCTCACTTCCCTTTCTTACACATTGTGGATTGCAATACACACATCTAGAGGTTATCATTGTACCTTTTTGCTATATTCAATGTTCAGTTCTCGCATGGTACCATCATTCTCAACGATTATCAGCACACTGTTCTCTTCTCTGCCCTACCAGCCTCTGCCTCCCATGAGTTTGTGGTATACTAGGCTTTGAAATAGCACACACACTACTGGACTTGGGCTGTGTCCCGCTGTCATGTCCAGACCTTGAGAATGGCTGTGGTCGTGTTGTATGAGGTTTTCAACACCAAATACAAATAGAAATGTTCTCTGGGACACAGGAGCTTGGAATGAAGATCATCGGTCTAGCATATTTTATGAGTCCTTTATGAGGCCTTGGATCTGAGTGCAGTCATTGAAAAAAAATATTGGTAATATATAGGATACAAATAAATTCCAACTTCATGATAAACAGAATTGGGCAAGCTCCTTAGCAGAGGTCATGATATCTTGGGGCCACCTCCAAAGATAAGTGGCCCAGCTGTGTGGGCCTGATGATTCAATGTTCAGCAAGAAAGAAGTGCCAGAGGCTACTAGGCCTACACTTGGTAGTGTTGGAAAATCGATCATCAGTATCAAAATTAGGAAGAAAAGGACTTGCCTTCAGCATACCAGACATGTGCTCTGGCTTTTGAGCTATCTCCTGGCCCCTGAAATATAAAAATAGTCTAGGTTTTATTTAAACTTGTTTTTTAAGTTTTTTATTAAAATTGTTGATACGTGTTTTCCTACTGAAGTAGAGAAGTACATGATACTGGATATTTATTTTATTTTATTTTATTTTATTGTATTTTATTTTATTTTATTTTTGCTGTTAGGGTCACACCCAACCATGCTCAGGGGTTACTCCTGTCTCTGCACTCAGTAATTACTCCTGGTGGTGCTCCAGGGACCATTTGGGATGGTGGGAAATCTAACCCTGGTTGACCGTGTGCATGGCAAAGCCCTACCCACTGGACTATTGCTCAGCCCCTTTTTAATTGATTCGGAAGTTTTTAAGTTTTTAATGTTATAAGATTATCACGTCAGAGCAATATTTTTGCTCTGATTCAAACTTAACTAGGCTATTGGATAGAGAAATTACTTCTTATATTAATTAGTCCAATAATTCTAAGCTAACGGCTATTAGACATCTGAAGACAATTAGAGTTCAGCTACAAAATTCTTCATTTGTTACTACAAGAACTTTATTCACTTTTATTTTTTCATGTGCATTTTTGTATTGGAAACTTGAGAATTTTGAGCTTCATTTCCTAAAGACTGTGTGTTGTTGTCTTGCCCCCATACTCAGCTTTACTCCCACTTTTTTGCACTCTTTTAGGTGTACCTGACCATTAGAGTAAAAGCTTTGTAAATTTCATCTTTAATATCCTACATAAGAATACCGAGCCAATGGTAGAAAGAGTTTTCTCTTTCCTCCAAAACTTCCAAAAGTGAAAACACAACACTGCCAAAATGTTTTCCTTAGACTTTGAAGAAAACCAAAGAAAAAGACTTACATGATATTATTATAAAATCTGAAATACAAACACAGTTTGTAAAATAAGGTACCATAATTTCTTCAAGTTGCAAGTCTATCTTGGTATCACATAATAAAAACAAACAAATTGTAAGTCATGAAAAGAACCAATTTAAACCAATTTTGGCAGATCCTTTGCTTTTAAATTTTGTTATGCAAGCTTTTCATAGTCATCACTTATCTGCATTTCAAAGAAAGTTGAACACTGGGATTTTGTTCTTTATTTTAATAATATGAGCACTAGAACCCAAAATCCATATAAGGAATGTTCATGAAACAGCAATATCTTAGTAAAGTGAAGCTTCAAACAGTTTACCACTTGGAAAGTCATATTTATATCACTTTATATGATTTTCTCAATTACATGCATTAATAATAAGCCTCTTCAAAGTTTTATTTAAAATTATATTTCATAGCTGAACTATTCTGGTAATAAATACTTTAAATCAATATTTTGATTACTTTTGACTAAACAAATGATATAGTACTTTTGTGCTATTTTTGCCTTAAGGCTCATTCACTAAATGCAGAACTTATACCAAAGATCTAAAGAGCTAAAATATAAGTTTGCAATACAAATCCAAGCAAATGTTACAAATTTTTATAATAATATTTCACTGATCAATTTTCATACTTATAGCAGCAACGGGAAGCTTCTTATATTATTGATAGCAGTGTAAGTGGAACTTTGCAAATTTTGGTAAAGCTAAGCATGCTAATACATAGTCTATGATCAAGCAGTTTCTTTCCTGCAGAAAAAATCTTAATGAAACCCCTACCACTTTCTAAATGAACATATCCATATATATTAACAAAAAAGACAGGCTCATAGATGCTCATAATTTGAAAAAAAAACTATACAAATATTCCTTAATAGGATTATAGCTAACTTGGGATGTATTCTTAAAATGGAAAAACAGTTATGAGTATAAGAAATTTAAAGATACACAAAAAAAATTCAAAAACATGCTTTTTATAAAATTAGATCCAAATATGTATTTTTATAGGAAAAAAAGCTGGGCCTGAGAAACAGTATAGTGGCCAGACTATTTGTCTTGCTCAAGGCTAACCAAGGATTATTTCCTGGAATCCCATATGTGCCCTGAATTCTTCCAGGAGAAATTACTGAATTCAGGGTCCAGGAGTAGTCCCTGAGCAATGTCAAGTGTGGGGCAATAACAAGCCCCTCAAAGAAACAGAAACAAAGAGATTGGAAAGCTGCATTTACTATTGCTTGGGTTAAGATAGTAATTATATTGGCTCAAGAGGGTATCTTACAAAAAGACATAATGGTAGCGGGTACAGGATGAAAGTCTCTCTAATAAAGCCAATTTCACTTCTGGTCTCTGATCTCTGTACTTGGCTGTGTTGCGTTTTGAAACTTTATATGGAAATTTGCTACCTTTACACTCACCTGTAGATATATTATACATCAAAATTTTTTTTCAAATCTTTAGAATTATGAAAAGATTCTCAAATTATTTTATTCAAATTTCCCTCAAAATAGCATTTGTAATTAAAAAGGCATATTGATAATTCACTTAAGTGCTTTTTTACCTTGCTTTTTATTTTGCTTATTTTATTTTTGCTCAGTATATTACAAATAGGAATAGGAAATGCAGACTAGTTTCCTAAGGTGATTTTTAAAATAAAATATTTCTAGTAGACATATTATCACTTTCTTTATGATAGGAAATTCTCTTTTATTACTGAACACAAATAATTATTTGCTTAAGTATGACTAAAATATTCATAAAATGTTGAGCTAATTCCAAGTCTAGTTAATCTAAGATAAGAAAATTTTTGTGGATTTTTCATAGGAGAAAAATATTGACAGAATAGATATCACAGTAATTCCTATGTGATGTCGATATCCTTTACAAACAATTACAATTTCCGATTCTTCTAAAAGTTATTTTTGGGTAAAATGACTTATTTTTAGTGAGAACAAAGTCATATTTTTGGTCACATTAAAATGATTTTACGGATTTTGTTAATATTTTTGTCTAGCACCATAATAGAGAACTGTTATAAAATAGGTTAATTATTATATAAGTACCATGATTCAAATTTGAATTTGCTGATCAAATAGTCTCAATTACTAACATTAAATTTGCTAAATCTAAATCAACTAAACTGTTTTCTCTTAAAAAATATAGACATAGCTCAGCTTTAAAATACAAAGAAGTCTACTAAAATAACAATATCTTCCAAATTCTTTGCATTTTTATTGAAAATTTTCATAAATATATGTTATGCACACTTTGTTTTGATTGATACATTTGTAAACTTTGTGGGAATGATAAAGTCACAAAAACTATTATGTCATATTAGAATTTTTTCACTGAGAAAATCTCAGCTTGCAATACTTTAACTTGGGCCAGGATAACAAAAAAGCTGGGAGAAAACACCAGGAGGTCAAGTAGAGCAAGAATGAGGTCAGCAAGCAGCTTTAGCTCCAGGCAAAAGGAAAAAAAGAAAAGAACCCCCCCACCCTCCCGCTAAGGCAGAAAGGCAGAACCTAGTAGGTAATGCAGCAAACATCAGCAAGGCCGCAGAAGGTAGTAAGCAAGCAAGACAAAACTTTTCTTCTCCCTATCACTTGAATGCCCACGGCAGGTGAGGTTAGGCTACACACGCAAGCTGTGGTCGTGGTGGATGCCAGGCAAGGCCCCAGTGATGCTTGGGGTAAGCTCAAAGATCATTGATGGAGTAGAACACGGCCATAGCAATATATGGTGCCCTGAGTTTAATTCTCAACACCAGGGTACCACGTGCTCCCTGTCCAGTACCTCCTAGAGTAACTGCTGGTTTCTGAGCATCACTTGGAGTAGTTTTCTTACTCCAAAAACTGTTGAATGAGGTTGCATAAAAGCTTCCAATGATCTAATCCTTTCCAAAAAAACTTAATCATTCCAAATATAACAAAAATTTCGAAGCCTTCACAGCAAGTTTCTCGTACTACAGAATATCAAAATAATGTAACTTTTCCTAATTATGATTTTATAAAGGTTCTCAAATATGAAAAATGTCACTAAAACACAGAAAATAACTAATATTTCAAGATAGGAATCAGTTAATAGTTAACTTAGTTAATTTCATTGACATTGATCATCTTGAAATGCTTGTGAACCATAAGAAAGATAAAATTAAACTTATACTGATGCTTCAAAAATTATATGAGCAGCTTTTTACTTTTGCAGTATTTGATTAATAAAAGGGTTCAAATTTTCTTTTATTGCACCTAGTTTCTCCTACAAGCTAATTTTTGAAGGGTATCATATATGATTAGGCATAAAAATAAATTCCATAGAATAATTATATTGTCCAATATATTTCTTATGCTACTGTTTTCATCAGATTATTATTGACATAAAACATATGTAATTTATTTATAATATTGCACTGTGAACAGCCTAAAAATGCAGAAATTACACAAAATTTTCATTATAATATAGTATTAGGCCATTTCCCCTCTCACTTAACATCTCAAACATATTAGCAGTGTCTAAAATTTCTTTTATTAACAAATGGTTTGATTCTAGCAATACTGTCTTTTAAAAAGTTATTAATGCTTCATTTCTTATTGTTAAATATTTTTCAACTTTCAAAATGAGAGTAACATCCAGAGTTATAATTTAAAAAAAAAAAAAAACTTCTAAAAGAGATTTGATAAGGACAGACAGCATAGGCTTAAAAATATTTTTTCTAAAGTAGTCCGCAATAACTTACTATGCCAGTTACTAAAATGCACTAATTAGTGAAAATAGGGCCAAGTTACATATTTCCAGAGACATCAATAACTGTGACTGAGTTTTAGGATAAAACAGCAAAATTTAAACACTCTTTGAGTAAGTCTATTGTCGCTTAAATGACAAAGTGGGTACAACCTAGTCAGTAGAGAGGCATAATGAGTTGCCCAACTGTTAAATAGGGTAAACTCACCTGAGTAACAGTGCCGCTTCCCAGAAGTAAAATCCAGAAACTAATGTCCGAATGTGTCGCACTTGGGCCATGATACGACGAGAAATTCACGATCCTGAAATGAATTTTAACCAAGGCATGGGGAACGACAGAACCTGGAGCGAAAACGTGCAATTTAACTCCTCGTTCGGATGGCGGAAACAAACGTCTGGGAAGCTTCAGCACCACGGACAGCTGCCCTGATTTCGCCTAAGCCCGCTTGCCAGCACTCGAAATTCCCGTTCCACCCCTCTGGAGCCCAGAGCACCAGGCTGATTTGATGCACAGGGCTGCAAATGTGCCAGGGCGGAGATGAAATTTCCAAAGTGCCTAGGTTCGGGGCAACAGTTCTCTGAAGCTTTGGAGGCCAAGCGAGAATCCTCGTCCTTTGCAACTGCTCAGACCCACCAGAAGAGAAAGAAAAGCTGCTCCAGCGAGAGGCAGATATTTCTTCACCTGCTCCCAGCGCCTCCAGCCCGAATCCCACTTCCCCACCTTGGGAGAAGATCCAAGACCGCCAGCGCGGCAAAGGGAAGAGGGGGGCGGGGCCGGACCGCACAGTCTCAGCCGCCAATCACCATCTCACAGCGGAGCAGAGTGACAGGCCACTCACCCGGGTAGGTGGTGCTTAGCGTTTCGCCTTTTGATAAAAGCAAAGCCAAGAAAAAGCTTTGAGTAACTGGTAAAAAGCCTGTCGCACGACTGATGGCTATGGGGATAAGAAAACCTGGAGGCTAGGAACAGAGGTTCCGTGGCTGTTGAGCATCAGGTGACAGTGTTCTCCTGCTACATTGCTTGAGGGAGTCTCCCATTGTTCTTTTCCATAAAAAAAAAGTGCATTTTAGTAAGGAGGGATTTTTCCCTCTCAGTCTTTCGACCTTACATTGAAATGCACGAATCAAAAGCTAGCTCTTGGAAAGAGCTAGGCAAGAGAGAACGCTGTGCCTATATACTAGCAACCAGGGGGAGGAAACTGCTGGGATTCTTGCGCAATTGCTGGCCTGATTTGGGCTGGGAAACAGAGTTGCTAACTAGAGTACGTTGAGTTTTAACTTAAGCCTTAAAATGGATTCTAGAAAGAGGAAGGTGGGGAATGTATGGAGACCCTTCCAGAGGTGTTTATCAGGTGTTTCCTGTTTTTTTACACCTTTTCCATATCTCAGTAGTAATATCAAGAGAAAAGGACAAGTTTATATGGCACGCCTTTTCCTTTATCATCTCTCGTCTCTTTCCTGTGCCGCTCCAACCCCCTCGAACTCACGAGTCACAAAGGGTCTTGTAGGAATGGAAAGAAATGTGTTTATGTACTTTTCAAAATATTTCAAATTAACATTAAAAAATTGAAGTCTAGATTATTAGGCCTTTATAGTGGTTTTGTTTACTGTCAACTAGGATCAAAGTATTCACCACAGGAGACGTATACTTTGCCCCCCAAACTCAGCTCTTTATTCTGAAAGCCCTACTCAACTCTTAACTATCACAGTTTTTAAACTACCTGCCCCCAGTATTTCTGCCTTTACTTACCAATGCTCCCTTAATGAAATCCCAACAATTGACAATTAACTTGTACCTCTATTTAACTCAGAGTGGGAATCATATTCTAACCCTCTGAAGTGAGGGCATGGTCAGAAAAATCTATTTATTTGTTCGTAGAAATTTTATTTATATTCTATGAAAAATTAAGGCTTGGTCATTTTTCTTTCCTTTTTGTTTCTTTTTGGCGTGGGGCACACCGGAAATGCTCTTCGGTTACTCTTAGTTCTGAATTCAGGAATTACTCCTGGAGGTGCTGGGGGCCATTAGAGATGCCTGGGATGGAACTTTTGGTTGGTTTGTGCAAAGTAAACATGCTACTTGCCTAACCTTTCTCTCTGGCCCTGGCCTAGTAATATGTTGTTGTATTATTATACCTGTTATTTTTATATCTTGCTTTTATGATTTATATCACAAATTTCCAGAAATCTCATAAGTAATATCTTTGCTTCCACCCAAGAATACTTGTGCCTTGAGAAGGTTCATGAAACTTTATTCAGTTTTTAATAAATTATTTGAAAGCTCAATAAGCACACATACTTTCAGTTGGCCACGTTTTGAATAGTATTATTGTTTTTAAAAACCACAGATACTCGAAACCAAAATTTATTGTATTTCAAAATCTGAACTTCTTACTTTTGCATCGCTAATGAGGATTCTTTATAACATGAATATACTTGAAATAGTTTCAGTTAGAAAGCATTTCTGGAGAGATAGACTACAATGCATGCTCTAAATGCAGAAGGTCTCAGTCTGCTTCCCAGGAATGCCTGGTCACCAACGTGCCAAAAGAAGTGATCTGAGCACAGATCCAGGAGTATTTCTTGAGCAATGTACTTCTTGAGACACCAAGAATGAAAATACGTATATATAAATAAATTGATAGATGTTACACTTATTGAATGGCTAGTTATATGGTTGGGTGTTGAGCACGTGCCTCAGTGATAAAGAACAAACCTTGTAAATTTGAGGTTCTGAGGTTGGAATTAGGTATTGCAAAATAAATAAACATATGTTTGTGCATTTTCACTGACAGAGTTAAATTTAACAACCTATTTAACCTCAAAGGAAGACCAATAAGTATTTGTGAGTTGATTAATACATACTGCTTAAAGGTCTATGTTTACATTAGTCTGAAATTATTCTACATGATAGTTTGCTGGAAATGTAATGTTAGCTATTCATGTCATCATTAGCAAAAAGCACAAAATTACTGTTTTTCAAATTAATATATAGTTGATCAATTTCTTGGTAAAAATGACATCTTGCCATGTTGGAGAATGAGCTTTTGAAGAGATCTCTTCAAAAAATGAGTTTTTGAAGAGAAGTGTTTCTTTTGTTTCTTTCTCTCGGCATTCTTCACACATGTCATCAATGATGTCATCTTGACATGTTGCCAAAATGGTGCCAAAGAGTTCCCAGTTGGTGATCATTCTGCTAGTTCTCTTCTTAAACTTCACAGCCTTTTCTCCCCATTCCATGATGTAGAATTTTGCACAAAGGAGACGCTGGTCCAATCCTGTTTGAAATTTTGGGATGACAGTGACATGGGTCAGGCAAAACCTTCAATTGAATATGATGTGGTCAATTTCTTTGTGGAACTGTCCACCAGGAGATTCTCATGTCCAACGTTTAAATTCAGCCTTCTGGAACTGTGAGTTATCATGCATGATCTTGGTCAACATGATGAACTCAGATAGTCTCTCACCCTGTTCGTTCCATTCTAGGCCATGGGTCCCTCTGTGGAGTTCTTTGGTCAATCTTCTCAGTCCTATCTTGGCATTAAAATCACCGACTATGATCTTTTAGAAGGTGTGATCTTCTTTATAGAACTCCTCCAGTTCTATGTAGAATTTCTCAGTTTCTTCTTCCTTATACGTGGATGTTGGTGTGTAGACATCAAAGATAGAAACTGCTTTCATTTTTTTTTGGGTCACACCCGGCAATGCTCAGGGGTTTCTCCTGGCCCTGCACTTAGGAATTAGTCCTGACGGTGCTCGGGGGACCATATGGGATGCCGGGGATCAAACCAGGGCCTGCATGAGCCGGCTGCGTGCAAGGCAAAAAGCCCTACCGCTGGACTATCGCTCCGGCCCCATAGTAGTCTGGAGGGTAAGAAAAGAGAAAGAGAGAGAACCTGCCATGGAGGCGGGCTGGGGGAGGGGGAGGGAACCGGGGACATTGGTGGTGGGAGATGGGCACTGGTGGCGGGATGGGTGCTGGAACACTGTATGACCAAAACCCAAATATGAACTTTTTAATTGTATATCTTTGTAATTGTAAAAATAAAAAATTTAAAAAAAAGAAACTGCTGGCATTAAGCCACACCTATTCAAGTGTAATCATCTGATTTGGCTTGTTAGACACTCAAATGAATCAATGCTCATGGCCAGTTTTGTGTTGACAAGGACACCGACACCAGTGACACCTCTTTTGTCGCATGTTCCAAGGAACAGTTCTTCTCCAGTGTAAAAACCGCATGATATGATTGACACCTCCTCGCCTTGGTCAGACCAGTGATGACGTACTTGATCTTTCATGTTTAGTTTAGGCACCAATTATAAACTCACTTGCTATAATGCTTATAGAAGACAATAGCAATATGAAACTCTATGCCATAATTATTTTTTGACAGAGCTTACAGCTTTTCCTTGAAAGAATTAATTTTGCTCCCTATGCTCTATGGTCCTTCTGAGGAGCGGAGATTTTATTATTGAGCAGTTTAGAATATATGCAACTTTGTGAAATTTTGACATTTGATTTGATTGGCATCTTATTTAACATTGAATATCGTTTTGACTCATGATGCTAAATTGACTGTTGCTTTTTACTTTCCTTACTTTCAGGACCAAGGCACTAGTCTGTTCCCTCAATGTTTGTTGTGTAAATTAAAGCCAATAAACCCTTGGTTCATCTAGCATTTATTCTTGTTGGCCCTTCAGCACACATTTCTAGATGTGGCCGTGTTAAATTATCATATGCACAAATTAATGGATCATAGTTTGTTTATTTCCCCCTTGGACCACACCTGACTGTTCTCAGGGCTCGCTTTTGCTTTGTACTCAGAGATCACTTCTGGCAGGCTTGGCAGCCATATAGATGCCAGGATCAAACCTGGTCTTCCCCTTTCAAGGCTGGCATCTCTCTGCTGAACTGTTGCTTTGACCCCTTCATAGGTTTTTTCATAAATTCTTAGAGCATCATAATATATGTTTACAAATAATTAAAATAATTTCACTCTATTCTTCTTATATATACTTTCTGACAAAAAATGAAATGTATATTCCATTTTTAAAGTTCATTTAGTATATTGTCCTTTTCTTACCATGTCTATCCATTAGAGCTTGCTCCATCATTTTATTTCCTAAAGTTACACATTTTACTTTACGTCTGTTTAAAAGCCAGTGATGAATGCATTAAAATTATTATGATGGTTTATAAATAATCCTAATGCAAGGTGAATGGTAGGCCTTATAGAAATCGAGACTTACATAAGGATACATAAGCAGAGAGGAAAAATGATGTAGGAGTCAAGCCAACTTCAGGTCAAGATGTGGAACGGGATCTGGCTTAAGTCCTTCCAGAATGAAGCTCTCTTGCCAACAATGAGGTGGTTCATAGCCTCCAAAACTACGAGACAGTAATATCTGTTGGTCCACCATCATCTACGCAGAGCAGTTTTACCAAATAAATGCATCACGTTTTATATCTTCCCGCCTCCCAGTTACTTTTTACTTTTCTTTTCCATATCAAATTGCTGTTGAAATTGATCTAGGCATGGGAACCATAGAAACTTCAGATCTTAAGATCTTGATGGAGAGAGTAGGTCAGTATTCTTTCTTTCTTGGGCTGAAAGAAATTTCTTGCATTCTTTGAACAGCTCAGAACAAAGAGATTCTTAGAGGTAAATTTGACATTGTTCCGTGTATGTGATCTTAGGAATGGGGTACGTGCTGGACTGAGTCCTTTGTTCCAAAGTCGAAAATATACCTGAGACCTGCGACATAAGAAGGCTTCCCGTGCGATTCAAAAGGAGACTGGCAAATTTACCCATGCATCACCAGCACCTATTGTAGACACAGGCCGGCTGCCTCCACTGTTTACTCCCACTATCAGATCTAAGGTCTAATAAATTAACAAATTATCTGAGATTTTACAGCCATAGAAAATAAGAGGCAATCAATACAAACACATTACATGACAGAAAAAAAACAGTTTGCTGCTAAAGACAAAATGTCACTTGAACAAATAACAAAAATTCTGAAGGAAATTTAAGTGCATTGCAATCACAAACAAATGCTTTCTGAAACGAAAATAGCATGATTTTCCAACTTTAGCAGGTAATATGGAAAATACTATGCTTTTACATGTAGTAAAAGCAGAGCGTTTAGAGGAACAGACAAGTAGAATGAATGTCTCAACACTGAGTTAAAATATTGAAAACGCACCTTAGGAGAATAGTCCAACAACTCACCATTTTGAGTACATATGAAAAAATATAACATTTTTGTAAGGAAAATATGATAGAGCATAAACAATACTAGTAAAAAAAAAATTTCAAGTAGCAAACACATGAAGAAATTCCATTGGATTGAATAAAGAACCAAAACAGGGGCCAGAGAAAGAGTATAGTGAGTAAGGTCTTTTGCCTTGCATGCGTCTGGCCCAACTATTCCTGTGTCCTAAGCCCCACCAAGAGTGATGACTCCCAAGCACAGAGATAGGAATAAGCCCTGAAGTACTAGGGTATAACTTCAAACAAACAAACCCAAAATCAGATTGTTAGGTTAATAAAGTTCAGTAATTTGGAGGTATTTGAAAGGAAAATAAACAAAGCTAGTCATATTTTTCAAAATTAACAAGTTTATAAAAATAGTAATTGAGCTATAGGACAAATATAACACAAAAACATAATAAATTATTAGAAAAAATCAAGTTATATAAGAAAAAGTGTTATAATCAAGTAGAATTTACATTACAGTACCTTATGATAAAAGGCAAGATGCCAATATTATAAATTTTCAGCAAATGTACACATAATTACTAAAGAAATAGTACACATAATTACTAAAAATGAACAAAATTAGACAGATTTCTAAAGAAAATAATTATACACAAATGATATTTGAGTGCATCAGATATTATCAGCTATGCCAAATTAATTCTATCTGAAACAAATTTATAAATGAAAGCTTTATTACTCTGATTACTTAGAGATAGTTTATGAATATATTAATTATTTGAAATAGTTGACTCATATAAAACTCAACATGGAGGAAAATCACCAAAATCTCAAAGAAATTAGTGGGATCTATTTATATAAGAAAAGGTGTAAGTGAATAGAGGGAAATAAAAATACACAAATAGGTGTGGCTAGGTGCCCGGCCACATTGGCAGGTGGCAGACAGGAGACAGGCTTGTCTACACCCACGGCTCTGCCCCGTGAGCCCCTGGTGGTGGATGGTCTGACATAGAAAAAGAATAAAATCCCTGAGATGAACCGAGAGCTACAGCAGAGACTGGCAAACTACCCATTGTGTATTCGATATGTCAAAAATAGTAACAATAATGGACCTCATTCCCAGTGAATGGAGACATTACTGGCGCCTGCTTGAGCAAATCGATGAACAACAGGAAGAAAAGTGATACAAGTGACAAGGATTTCTGACCTTTGTTCCTGCTGGAACTTCTCTCAGAGCTGGCAGTACAGTCCATTCCTGCCTTCTCCAGGTTTGTTCTTGGCACCAAGAAGATCTTACCAGGCCAATGCCTAAACTCTTTCAGCTTCAAGACTATTGGATTTATTACTTCTCAGAAACTCCATTGCCATGAGTCTCTCCTATCTAGTGTCCTGCCTCGGGAGGATACTGCACACCTTAGACAGAAGACGCAGGCCCTATGTGCATCTTGTATACATCTTGTATGATGCATCAATACATCCGGCAGCAGCAATGCATGTGTTTAGCATCCATGTTCTGTAGCACACGCATGCCAGCTTCTTCCAAATTGGCTTTTATTGGGATTTTCCCAAGTTGTTCCACAAGGGACTTTCTTCCAAGTTAAGAGTCTTAGGGTGGTTGCCAAGGGGTGGAGTTGGGAGCAGTGTATGACCTTCTTTGACATTTCTTTCCTGGTCTTTATTCCTATTGGAGGGGGCCCAGTTCACCTCTGGGTCTGTGCTGGTACCACTTAAAGGTCGTATCAGCCCTTAGTTTGTGAGTCCACAAGGTGTGTCTTGGCAGCCTTGAGGCCAGTTGGTTTTATTACTTCCTAAGTATTTGCCAATGAGAGTGGGGGTGAGCATGGGGGAGGGGTCCCCTTTTCCTATTTGCCTGCCTGCTTCAAAATGAATCACAAAACATCATTCAACTTTTCACTACCTACCAGAAACACAGATTTCAAAATGAATAAGGGCTCAAAATGAAATAGTGGAAAACAATCCTATAAGCAAACACTACTTTTTAAAAAGGCAACTAAAGGAGCAGAGATGGGAGCTCAAGTGAGAGAGTTGATGCCCTGCTTGTGCAAAGTTCTGAGTTTGAGCCCTGGTACCATGTAAAACATAGACATACCAGGGACACTAGTGACAGCCCTAGTGTCAATAAAAGTACCTGAAAAAAAACAGATAAAAAGTATTTAATGAACAAGTATTATGAAACAATAAATAAAAGTGCTTTTAATAAAAATAAATGTGATTATTTTTGTAAATTAGAATTTATATCTAGAGTGATCAATTTGTCTTCATTAGATAGTTATAGAACCTGTATTTTACATTCTATTAAGTGTGCCTGAAACAGATGTTCTTGAATTTGGTGTTCCAAAGAAAACAGAGCTTTGATAGACGTTTCATTTATTTGTCTATTATTTATCCATCTATTTATTTATTTATACATACTCTTTTTTGGTCACACCCAGCAATGCTCAGGGGTTACTCCTGGTTCTTTACTCAGGAATTTACTCCTGGCGGTGCTTGGGGGACCATATGGGATGCTGGGGATCGAACCTGGGTCTTCCATGTAAATGCGCTACCTGCTATGCTATTGCTCCGGCCCTTATAGACATTTTAGCACTGAATAATATTTATTGCCTGACTATATCATAATTTACTGATTCATTTATGTACTAATCCAATTTTTATTATTTCTGCTCTAATCCTTATCATTGCCTAAATGGTTTACTGTTATCCTAACTTCAAAAAAATGGAAGCTTAGAACATTGCTTTTAGGTTTTTTTACTTTTGAATTTATTGTCATAATTTTTCCTGAGAACTGTTCTGAAGCTTTAGGACTCCCAATTGCCATCACAAAATTGTTTGTTGCTGTATAGTCACCCAAATAGGTTGGTCTCAGAACTATTATAAAAGCACAGAGCCAAGACAGAATTTGTGCTAATTGATGGAGACCAGGTGGCAAAATTGGCAGCATTCCTCGTCTGATATGTGTGCTTTAATGCTGGCAGTCAGCAATAACTGAAATAGATGTTAGCGTCAAGGTCAGTCTCAGACATAGATTCTTTAATCTATTGCTATTGTGTCTTTGGTACTGTAGCAGAATTGATTTCATAGGCATAGAAAGCAATTGCTGGGCTATTCAATGAGCAAAACACAAAAAGAAAATGCTAAAATCCATGCAGAACTTATAGAGACCATAAACTTCTTGAGGTCTTGATTATGACACTTTCAGGAAGAATTGAGGGAGGCTGGATTTCCTGAAAAGTAAACAGAAACATGCAGTGCCTGAGAAATTTTACTTTATGAACCTGTTTTTAATCATCTTTTATTGCCAGACTAATGAAGTTTTAGAATGTAAATATTTAATTTTTTATTTGTTCCATCAAGAAGAAATTAGGAGACTAAAATAACATAAACCCACCACCTATCTCTAAGCATTTTCTTTATGCAAGATGGCACACAAATCTCAAAATAAGTTATAATTAGTAGTTGTTTTCTTTTATTAATTAAAAGAAAAAGATGGGGCTGGAGCAATAATGCAGTCGGGAGGGCATTTGCCTTGCATGTAGTTGACCCAAGATCAATCCCCTGCATCCCATATCGTCCCTCAAACACAGCCCGAAAAGATTCCTGAGTGCAGAGCTTGCAGTAACCCTGAACACTATCTGGTATGAGCCACTTTTCACCTGTTTTCCTACTGTTCATTGATTTGCTCGAGCAGGTGCCAGTAATGTCTCCATTCATTGGGAATGAGGTCCATCATTGTTATTGTTTTTGGCGTATTGAATACTCCATGGGTAGCTTGCCAGGCTCTGCCATGGCTCTGGGTTCATCCCAGGGGGCCCAGTCATTTTCTATGTCAGACTACCAACCATCCAGGGTCCATGAGGCAGAGCCCTGGTCATAGACAATCCTGTCTCCTGTCTGCCACCTGCTGATGCAGCTGTGCACTTCAGCCACACCTGCAACATCTCGAGGAGCAGGGGTATGAGCCAAAAAGCATAAAAAAAGAAAGAAAAAGTAACAGGATGTAGATGTTTATATATTTTCCTCATGAGCCACTTTGAGTTTAAAATCAGAACTGTGTTTCTAATGGAGAAAAAAAATATTATGAAAACAGTATTCATTCTTCCAAATGTCCTCAATTTTTCCAAATGTCCTCAGCAAAATCATGCTGCACAATTTTCCTTGTAATGGAATACATTATTAGGGTTCTCAACTATTTCACTACATAAAATGTCATTTATACTGCTGTAAACTCAGCTTTTGCTATAAACATTGCTATGTTTTTTCTTATTTTCCCATCAAACAACATAGTCTGAGGTTTGCTTGTCTTCTATATACTCATCCTTTATCCGAAGGAAGAAATCTTGGTCACTGACATCCAAGAAGAGTAGAGGATATGGCTCAGGAGGAGAGTCTATATATTTTTGAGGCCCTGGGTTTAAGCCCTGGCACCAGAATAAAAGTAAATAAATAAAGAGGTGCAAAGGGTGCTTCCAACTTGATCCTGCCCCTTATTTTTTTATTCCTTTGCAGTGGCAGGGATAAAATTCAGAGGTTCGTTCATCTAAGTCATGCACTCTGCCTCTGAGCCGCATACTAACCCCTGGTCCTGATTTCATATTTACCTTACCTTTTGCAAATATCTTTGTCAAGAAACAATGTAGGCAATTAGTTACCTTGTGCCTTATGCTTCTCTCTAGGATACTAAACCTTCCCACTTCATTACTTTACTATCTTAAAATGATTTACTATTGCTTTTGGAATATTTCCACATAACCTAAACTTCACCGACTTCAGGAACAGTATTCCATGACACTTGATCATTTGATCACTTGAATTCTATTATTCATGGATTTGCTCGGGCAGGTGCCAGTAACATTTCCATTGGTCCCTATCACGTGCCAATGTAGCCCAATGGCATCTGGTTGATTCAGGAATATGAAGAGCCTCAAACCATTCCTTCAGGGTCTTGACAAGGAAGTCTGATCATCTTGTAGGTGGGCGGCCACGTGATCTTTTGATATCCCGTGGATCCAGTCAGCAATGGCTCTAGTCCAGCGGTAGTCTCCAAATCACATTACATGTCCAGCCCATCTGATTTTCCATGGCTTGGCAAACAAGACTGTGTCTCTGATTCTGGAATAGCGACGAAGGTTGGAACTCTAGATTCCTTCTCTCACTTGAGTGAGGCATGATATTCCAAGCATAGCTCTTTTCGATTCCTCTCTGGGAGACCCAAATAGCATTCTCATCCTGCTTTCGTAGGGCCCAGGTCTCTGAGGCGTATATTAATTCAGGGAGAATGGTGGAGTTGAAGAGATGTGCCCAGACATGACACTAAACTCAAATTTCTCATCAAAAGTCATATCCAATTGCTTCTCGACCTTTTGGCTAAGATCAAGTGTAGTATCTGTTCTTATCAGTTTAATATCTGATATGTCCTCTATCCAAGGACAATGTATTAAATGGATTTTTTGGGACTAGGAAATGGAATAGGAGCTTGCTCCATCCATTCCACGCATCGACCTGGTACTGCAGTACCTCCAGGAATGGTGCACCCCTCGGGGAATAAAAAAAAAAGTCGTATCCACCTAGATTGCATACATTCAAACAAATATGTTCCTTAGAATACTTAGGCTGCGGCCAATTGTTTATATTTTTGTTTAATCACTGTGAAATTACAGTTATTCATGATTGGGTTTCAGGCATACAATGTTTCAACACTGATCCCTCATGAGACATATTTTTTTTAAATCTAATTTGCTAATAGTGAGCACTGAATTTGGCATATCAAATACAACACGGGTAGCTTGCCAGGCTCTGCCATGCAGGTAGCATACTCTTGTAGTTATCTCTAAGTCCAGCATTTATTGATGAACCACATGGGCCGCTATGCCACGCGAGCCAGGCTGTGATAGGCTGGTCTGCTAGGTGGAGTTCTGACAAGAGAAAAGTCCAGATGTGGAAAATGGAGGCCCTCATGGAGTGGGGCATCGTCTGGCTTGTTGTGAGGCTCTGCTGGGATGGCAGGCCAGGGCTAGAACCCGTCATCCTTCCTGGGCTCCTCGTGAGTGGCTGGGCACAGGGAGAGCAAGTAGCAGCTCTGCCCCATGTCTGTGAGTTTCTGGCCCGGCATACCTGAGCCGGATTTAAATTTGATATGCCAAATACCAGTAACAATTATAGACCTCATTCTGGAATGGATTGAGGCTCTTTATGTTGTGGAGCAAGCAGATGCCCTTGGGCTCTACTAGCATGAGAGAGGACATATTGAGATGTTACTGGGGCCTGCTCGAGCAAATCGATGATGAATGGGAAGACAGTGATACAGTGATACAGTGAGCACTGAAATCAAATTTATTAAGTCTTGATATCTGTTCAAGCAGAAGTGAACCTCTGAAATTAGAGATAAAATTTAAGTGTCCAGGGGCGGGAGCGATAGCCCAGCAGGTAGGGTGTTTGCCTTGCACGTGGCCGGCCTGTGCTGGCCAGGGTTTGATCCCCTGCATCCCATATGGTCCCCTGAGAACCGCCAGGAGTAATTCCTTAGTGCAGAGCCAGGAGTAACCCCTGAGTATCGCCGGGTGTGACCCAAAAAGCAAAAAAAAAAAAAAAAAAAATTTAAGTGTCCAAAACAGAGATGCTACCTTCTGTTGTTGTCATTTTCTTTTTCTCAATGTTGCTTTGGGTAGATTAATAAATCCTATTGAATACTCTTTAGCTTATTATTTTAAATATTCTATATGCTTATAAAATTGTTATTGAATCTGTGTTTCTATGTCTAGACAATCGACATGCCATCTCGTCGGTAACGAAGGGAACAGCACCAGGCCCAGACAAAGTCAGACCCGAACACCTGAAGGAAGAATCTGCCATCGGTACTCATCAATACACTAGCTAGGCTCTTCACACGCTACCTGTCTGAATGCAAGGTGCCCTCCCAATGGAAAACCAGCAGGACAGTTCTACTGTTCAAGAAGGGAGACATTCACGACATCGGCAACTATCGCCCCATCTGCCTCTTGTCTGTCATCTACAAGCTGTTTACACGAGTCATCCTGAACAGGATTAGCAGAACACTAGATGAAGGACAACCATGCGAGCAAGCAGGTTTCCGGAAAGGATTCAGCACAATCGACCATATCCACACAGTAACCAAGCTCATTGAAGTTTGTAGGGAGTACAAGATGTCGCTCTGTCTCACGTTCATTGATTTACAGAAAGCCTTTGATTCTGTGGAGACTGAAGCAGTCATCCAAGCCCTAGTCAAACAGGGTGTTCAAACCCAATACATCAAGATCCTTCGTGAGCTGTATTACGGATTCACCACCAGGATCTCACCATTCTACAAAGAAGTGATCATTGATGTCAAAAGAGAGGTTCGACAGGGTGATACCATCTCACCAAAACTCTTCAGTGCCACCCTCGAGAACATCATGAGACAATTAGAATGGGAAGGAATGGGAGTGAAGATAGATGGTCGGCAACTACACCACCTCCGCTTCACTGATGACATCGTTCTAATAACACCAAACATTAGCCAAGCGGCACAAATGCTGGCTGACTTTAACCGAGAATGTGGAAAGGTAGGTCTACAGCTGAATCTGAAGAAAACTATGTTCATGAGAAATGAACTAGTTCCTGAGGCCCCATTCACTCTCAATGGAACAAACATCTCTGAATGCAGCAGTTATGTGTACCTAGGTCGAGAAGTCAACATGATGAATGACCTAAAACCTGAGCTGCGCAGGAGGAAGAGAGCAGCATGGAATGCCTTCAAAGGCATCGAAGAAATAGCTAAAAAGGAAAAAGAACCTCCGGCTCCAGGCACATCTCTTCGACTCCACCATTCTCCCTGTATTAACATACGCCTCACGGCTCCAAGAGGCGGGAAGCACTGGGAAGTCGTCAGACGGAGGCGTGGTTACCCCTTCCCCCTCCATTGTGACTAGCCCGGTTTCCCGCCCAGGAAGCCGCTGATGGGCCCGGCATCCAGAGTCTTGCAGGCGGCTCGGGAGGCGGGAGCCTGGCTCGCACCGGGCCTCAGCTGACTATGGAACCCCGAGGAGGGCAGATGGGCTTTGGGAGTGGGCTCGTCGCCTCCGGGGGGTCCCCAGAAGCAGCCGGATGGGACTCGTCCACCACACTAGCCACCATTTTCGTTGTCCAGACGCTGGGAAAATGTCCCACGACCAGAGGACCAGCAAAGCCGGTTCGAGTCCAGGTCGCGCAGGTCGCTTGCGGCCGCTGGGCCACTAGGGTGGTGAAACAATGATGTTTTTTGGTACACTGCATTCCGCGAACAGCAGGAGGGTTTGCTGAGAGGGAGATATACAGAGGAAGGAGATGACATATAGAGCCCGCCCGGTGGTTGGGATTCGGGAGGGGGAGGGAGACAGGACGTTGGTGATGGGAGATGGGTTCGGGTGGAGGGTGCATCTTGGAACCCTGTGGAGCCAGGACTCCACATGAGCATCCTTCAATTAAAAAAAAAAGGAGAAAAGGTGGAATAAATAAATAAATAAATAAATATCTGCAGGGCTAGCCACAATGTGTAAAAGAAGAGGGAGAGAGATGCAGAGATAGAGAGAAAGAGAGGAAGCAGGGCTACCTGCTATTAAGGCAGCCTGGGGGTGAGTGGGAGGGGTGGAGTACATTGGTGGTGGAAATGGGGTACTGGTGGAGGGATGGGTGCTGGAATACTGTATTACCAAGAACCAATTGCACCTTTGTAATTGTATGTCTCACGGTGGTATAATAAAGAATAAAAAAATTTAAAAAAAATAAAATAAAATAAAAAAAAAAAAACATACGCCTCAGAGACCTGGGCCCTACAAAAGCAGGATGAGAATGCTATTCGGGTCTCCCAGAGAGGCATGGAAAGAGCTATGCTTGGAATATCACGTCTCACTCAAGTGAGTGAAGGAATCCGGAGTTCTGACCTCCGTCGCTATTCCAGAATCAGGGACGCTGTCTCGTTTGCCAAGGCATCGAAAATCAGATGGGCTGGACATGTAATGCGATTTGGAGACAACCGCTGGACTAGAGCTGTTACCGACTGGATCCCACGGGATGTCAAAAGATCACGTGGCCGCCCACCTACAAGATGGTCAGACTTCCTTGTTAAGACCCTGAAGGAACGGTTTGAGGCTCTTCATATTCCTGAATCAACCAGATGCCATTGGGCTACATTGGCACGTGATAGGGTCCAATGGAAATGTTACTGGCGCCCGCTCGAGCAAATCGATGAATAACGGGATTCAAGTGATCAAGTGATCAAGTGATATATAAATATAAATATAAATATATATATATATACATATATATGTGTATATATATATATATATATATATATATATATATAATTTGACCCTTGAAGGAGTTCACGACATAGAGGAAGTGGTAAAAAAAAGGAAGAACCTCCGGCTCCAGGCACAACTTTTCGACTCCATCGTTCTTCCTGCACTAAGAGACCTGGGCCTTACAAAAACAGTATGAGAAGGCTATTCAGATATCCCAAAGAGGAACTGAAAGAGTCATACTTGGTGTATCCTGCTTCATTCAAGTGAAAAAAGGAATCCAGAGTTCGAACCTCTGTTTAAGATCAAGAATCAGGGACATTGTCTCATTTGCCAAGATGATGAAAATCAGATGTGCAGGACACGCAATGCGACTTAGGGATGACCATTGGACTAGAGATGTTACTGACTGGATTCACAGAACATCAAAAGAACACGCTGGGCGGAGCCATAGCCCAGCGGGTAGGGCGTCTGCCTTGCACACGGCCAGCTTATGCCGGCTCGGGTTCGATCCCCAGCATCCCATATGGTCTCCTGAACACCGCCAGGAGTAATTCCTGAGTGCAGAGCCAGGAGTAACCCCTGAGCATAGCCGGGTGTGACCCAAAAGGCAAAAAAAAAAAAAAAAGTAAAAAAGAACACGAAGCTGCTGACTTATGAGATGGTCAGACTTCTTCATCCTAAACCTGAACAAATGGTCTGAGGCTCTTCATGTTCCTGTAGTGAGCAGATGCCACTGGGATATACTTCCCCACAACAGGGGCAAGAAGCTCTGGGACAGCGTATGCATGAGACCAGAAGCTCCGGGACAACGATGCAGGAGACCGGGCAGGGGCCGCAGGAAACTAGCTCCGACAGCCGGAGCGCATCAGCTTCTTGGCGATGGTTGACGTTTCTTGCCTGTCCTGTCTGTTGACTGCACGTGTTGGCTGGCTGACCCCAGGCATGTGAGATCCTCTGCAGAAGTCAAAGAGAAGACAGGTTCTATTTTTTTTTTACTGTTTTCATTTAAAAATAGAAAACACCTAGGAAGAAAAAAGGAATACCACAAACTATATAGGGTCGTCTTCAGCATCTTGCAGGTGGATATGAAAACGTCACTTTAATAACTTCATGCTAAATGCTCCCATAAACATTCCTCTGAAAACTAGACATCGAGCTCCCATTTGATCCAGCAACAGCACTCCTGGGAATATACCCGAGAGCCCGAAAAACACATAGCAGAAACACTATCTGTAGTTCTTTATTCATCTCTGCACTATTCACTATAGCTAGAATCTGGAAATAACCTAAATGCTCGAGAACAGAGGACTGGCTAAAGAAACTGGTACATCTACACTATGGAATACTATGCAGCTGTCAGAAAAGATGAAATTATGAAATTTACCTGCAAATGGATGGACATGGAGACTATCATGCTGAGTGAAATTAGTTAGAAGGAAAAGGACAGATATAGAGCAGTGTTTTACTAAGTGTGGGAAAAAAATCACCAATGAATATACACAAAGAGATTTAAGTGATAAACTCTAAATATCTGCAGGGCTGTCTCATGAGACAGACATGGGGCAGAGCTGCTACTGGCTCTCACTGTGCCTACCCGCTCATGAGGCACCCAGGAGGGATGGCAGGTTCTAGCCCTGGCCCGCACCCCAGCAGAGCCTTACAACAAGCCAGACGACCCCCACTCCATGAGGACCTCCATTTTCCACATCCGGACTTCCCCTCGTCAGAACTCCACCCAGCAGACCAGCCTATCACAACCTGGCTCACGCGGCCATAAGTGGTCACGCCATTCATCAATAAATGCGGAATTTTGAGATGACTACAAGAGTATGCTACCCGCACGGCAGAGCCTGGCAAGCTACCCGTGTTGTATTTGATATGCCAGATACCAGTAACAATTATAGACCTCATTCCCATGACCTGATGGAATGGTTTGAGGCTCTTTATGTTCCTGGAGCAAGCAAGTGTCCTTGGGCTCTACTTGCATGAGACAGGACATATGGAGATGTTACTGGTGCCCGCTAGAGCAAATCGATGATGAACGGAAGACAGTGATACAGTGATACAACAGGGGCAAATGGAGTCGTTACTGGTGCCGCTCAAGCAAATCTATGAACAACAGGAAGATAATGATGTGATAACTGATAAATTGACCCCAAAAATCATGATCTAATATTTCATATCCAAAGACATCTCATAATATATAATAGATTTAAAATAGTTATATTCCCTTCATTGATATTTATAAAATATTTCTTTCTAATCTTTTTTCAAAATAGAATTTGTTGTTCTATTTTGTGTTTTTATATCACTGTATCACTGTATCACTGTCTTCCCGCTCATCATCGATTTGCTCGAGCGGGCCCCAGTAACATCTCCATATGTCCTGTCTCATGCTAGTAGAGCCCAAGGCATCTGCTTGCTCCAGGAACATAAAGAGCCTCAATCCATTCTGGAATGAGGTCTATAATTGTTACTGGTATTTGGCATATCAAATACAACACGGGTAGCTTGCCAGGTTTTTATATAACATGTATTATTTTATATAATATATCTTATATTTTCATTATGTATTAAAGCATATATTTAAAATAATATGTTTGGTATGTTATTCTATATATTCTAGAATGTGCACATCTTTTTGGTTAGTAGACAAGGTCACAATACAATTTTTTTTTTTTTTTGCTTTTTGGTTCACACCCAGCAATGCTCAGGGGTTACTCCCGGCTCTGCACTCAGGAATTACTCCTGGCGGTGCTCAGGGTTCCATATGGGATGCCGGGATCGAACCTGGGCTGGCACATGCTGGCAGCTTGCAAGGCAAACCCGCTGGGCTATCGCTCCGGCCCCACACAATACAAATTTAAATAAGCAGTCATACACTATTTTTAGTCTGCATTAATCATATTGATCATTGCAACATATACATGGGCATGGTATTTATAAAGTCATGATCTTATCTTGCGTCGTTGCATGTGAATTTGGGCCATCTGTGTTCTTGTTTTTGCTTACTGGACTTAAAGAACATAGTGGGTTTCTGCTACTCAATCCCAAACTATCCACCACTGTGACTACACACTTGATTTTGTGTGCCCCTTACTTAAATCTATTAAATGTGAGGTGATACCGGGCACATCAATACAGCAGCTTTCTAAGATGACGCTCGGCCTCGAAGCAGCTGCCAGCCTTGGAAAGGGCAGGTTTCTCTTCTGCCATTAGTCAGTTTCTTTGGAGATCCACTTATGAGTCCTGGATCATGGTGAAGCCTGGGGATTTCAGATTGCCCTTTATAGTTATCAGCTGCTTGGTTAACAAGGTTAAAGGGAAAAGGAGAAAAATACAAAAGAAATGTTATATATATTTTTCACCCCAGTCAACAGAAAGAAATGTGAAAACTGGAAAGGTGACCCATCTGGTTTACTCCTGGAACTTAGTCCAGATTGTATTTTCACATAAGAGTAGCAACTGCCTGAGAGTACATGGATCAAAGAAGGGTATCGGCAAACTCACTCCAACCAGTTAGAACACTGCAGGGTAGGAACCCTAGTTTACTCTCCTTGAAAGGAGTAATGACTTGCCCTTACATAAATCTAGCACTAGAGAGAGCCAGAGAGATAGCACAGGGGCAAGGCATTGGCAGATCTGTCTTGAACCTTGGTCAAGATGTGGTCTCTGGAGAACCTCCAGGCCCCAGGAGTGATCCTTGTGCAGAGAGGCAAGAGTAAGTCCTGATATATCAAGTCCTGGTCTGCTAACCATTCACTGGCTCCCTACCACTGCCAAAAATTACCAATCGCATGATCTGTGTTGGGGATAAAGTTAGTTTCAACATGTACTCACATTAAAAATGGAGTTTAGATGATGATTCTATATTATACACTGCTTTGTACACTTTTTTCCTGAACCCCTTTATCATGATTCCTAGTATCTGTCACTTGTTAAACCAGAACTTGATCACAAATGTTAAACCAATTGAATTGCCCAGACCACTTGTAATGTAGCTCCCAGCAATTTGGTAGTAATGTTATTGTTTCCTTATGTTATGACTGTTATTGTAATTGTTTTCCTTTTGTCATTTATCACCAGTCAGTGTCAAAGACCCCCTCCTCATTATGGGTCAGAGCCGCAGCTTCTGGGTTGCATTAACCAGGCAGAGGGAATGGGCAGGAAGCCAAGAAAAGACTTTTCAAGCACTGACTATTTCTGTTTCTCACACTAGCAAACACTTCTAAATCCTAATGTTTGCATCCACGAGCTTACTCTAAGGAGAATGTCCCAAACTATGACTCTGTGGCACAGCCCGGACACCGTCCTGAGACAGGACGTTATAAGAGTCCATTGCAGAATTAAGAAATTGAGCTTGCTACCTCCCTGCACCTCTTTAGTCCTTATTTTCTCCACTTAAGTATTTGTGTTCTCCTTGATTTAGAGACATGAATGAGCTTCTCATGATCCCTGCATTTTTGTGTGATTCCTTTCACATCGTTGAACAAGCTTCCACTTACTGTGAATGTTTTTCTGCTTACTTATACCACTCTGTACTAATTTTGACATGTCAAGGCTTTTATCCTACTACCTTTAGCCAAACACTGTGGTCTTTTCAAGCACCTCACCATATCTTCAAGAATTTTCACCGATAAAGAACAATGTTCCTGATAATTTGGTAAATAGAAAATATGAGTTACCTGAATATACATGCTGATAAAAACTTTATCTTTCCCTTTACCCTGCCTGGCCATCTATTGGAATCCTGGAATCCTGTCAATGGTATTGTTTTAAAGGCAAAAATAATTGGTGGTGGTTGGGAGATGCAACTAGAATTATTTTGGGGGTGGGTGGGTTGGCAGTGAAGGAGAGGTCTTCCTAAAGAAAGTTTGTTGTTGTTTTTTTAACTTATCCAGAGCAGTTTGGTTGTTTTTCTTTTTCCAGTCTCTGTCACTTTGGCAGATGAGAAGAGTTGACTTCAGTAGAAACCCTGAAGCCTTCAAGAGAAGCGACTATCCCTACTTAACAAAGATTGTCCTACTTTAGGGTTTCTCTTAAAACAATCTTTATCACTGATAACCGTCTCACAGCAAGACAAGCTTCAAAGTATCTGCTTTCTATAGGTATTTGCCTGATCACCGTGTTTGACCCCTTCCACATGCCTTAATGCTCTCAGATCCCATCCCATTGATTGTGTCATGAATAAAATACCTATCTTTGGAGTTTGTTTCTTTTTTTCGTTTTTCTTTTTTATTTATTTATTTATTTTGGCTTTTTGGGTCACACCCGGCAATGCTCAGGGGTTACTCCTGGCTCTGCTCTCAGGAATTACTGCTGGCGGTGCTCGGGAGACCATATGGGATGCGGGGGATCGAACCGGGCGGCATGGGCCGGCCGCGTGCAAGGCAAACGCCCTACCCACTGGGCTATCCCTCCGCCCCCTATCTTTGGAGTTTGAAGTCATGAAAATTCCCTATATGTATAAAATGGAATGTGTTCCTTTTCTCCTTCTAACCTGTCTTAATTTGTATGTTCAAACAACATAAGAAGATGCCAGAAAACTAAGGAAGTTTTCTTGTGTAGTTCTACAGCAGATAGACATCCAAGGATTTCTTCTGCTTTTTGCATACCATGGCAGAATATTTACTGAAATTGTCTCCAGTTACTAGAATACAAAGCATGTATGTGATAAACTTGTTTGTTTAACTGAGATGCCCAAGCAAAGTTGGAGGAGTCACTTTTTCTGCTTTGCTTATGATAAAATAAAACATAGAAACGGCAGACAAGATAGTGAAGTCATGTGCCAGGGCCTGATACATTTGGAAATTTTTAACATATTAAAGAGATGCTAATATTGATGCATACCTTCTGAAACAAGGAAAGGCTAAAGGATGTGGTATTTGTACTTTTGCTAAAACTTTAGATGAAAAGAAAAATGCAGAGTTCTTTGAAGAGATTAAGGTATGCTCAAAATACTCTTAAATCACAGGCTTTGAGGGGGCTGAAGTGTCTATCTCAGTTGGGAAACTAAGACACAGAAATCATTAATTTGAACAGGTCTGTGGAAGAAGATTGTGTCAAATGGAATTAATTCTATTGACATTCAAAGGAAATTGGTACCATTTGGAAAGCTTTTTTTAAAAACAATAATGCTTGGCCTTTGACTAAAAAAAAGGCAGTGTGCAGAATGAATAGATACTGTCTGATCTGCAAAATCATACTGACAAGGAAGATGGATAAAACTGCCCAACTTCAAAAGCGGCTGCCTTTCATGGAAATGAAAGCACCAAGAACATGGTGTTGAGTGCTGCTAAGCCTACTCTCTGGTTTGGAAAACAACTGAGAAACCAAACTGTCAGGGGCCCTGGCCAGCAGCCCCGGCACGAATGAGGGAGACCTAGATCTTGCTGGACTTCATCCCTGTGAAAAGGAGAGGGATGGACTAGGGAGAAGCTTCTGCCTTGCTGCTTCTGAAAGGAAAGAAAGACACCAACAAGAAGGGAAGGGGTTCTGGAGAGAAGTTCCCATTTACTGAACACAGTTTAAGCCTTTTATACAATATTTGGGTGGAGGGGGTACAAGCACAAATCACATGGCATTTGCAAACTCCTGGGCCATTGTAACAGATAACAATCACAGATTTAGCATTTGCAAGGTACCAATCGTGATTTACATATCACTGTTCTTACAGAAGAACAGGCACATTCTGCCTTACCTTAGCTTGGGTAAGCACAGATGTTTTGGGTATAACCATATGTGCCCATTTCTGGGTCCGGCCCTTAGGGCCTTGTGACAGGAAAGTGCTGGACCCTTATGGGGAAGTGCTGGACCTTAAGGCTAGCTGCTCAGAACCCAACACCAAACATTTGCCTAGATCATCTGATGCCCTATAATATGCCTTTCTGGTATAAATCTTGTTTTGAGCTGATTAATTAGAGAAACAATGGATACTGTAGAAGTTCTGAAAACAGCAGTAACTCCCTTTAGCAAAGTAAATCTGCATTTATAAATAACATTAACATTAGAAAAGGAACCTTGTTCTAGAAAGAAAGCTGCTATCACAGATAACTTTTTAGCCTGAAAGAAAAATCTGTAACCATTGTTTCTCAAACTTCCTCCTCCTCAACATCCTCTGATTTTTTGAGTGTATCCATTAAGACAAAATGTGGATCAGTGATGCAAAACTTACTTTTTCTGCTTAAACAAAGACACCCATCTTCGCCTTCTCTCTATTCTCTAGGTCATTGACCCTTTAGCCTCAGACTGAGATTCTGTCCTGAATAGTCCTGATTTGGACTACAGCTATACTTAGGCTTTCTAGACCTTTCTAGGCTTCTAGCAGATAATGAAACTTCTTGATTTCCCTAACCCAGTGACTTTACTGATAGATGTGGTGGTGTGCTCTCCCGGCCGGGCCTAAGCTGCACCAGAAGAGGGACGGACATTCACGGGAATGGGACCGTGAATGGGAAAGGGATTTTTATCACGGATAATAAATCTAGTATATACGTCAAATTGATTCTGTCTTTTGGAGAACCGTAATACACTCTTTCATTTCTTTCTTAATTCTTTTTGGTTTGAGGAGGCCACACCTGCTATGCTCAGAGGTTATCTGGCCTTACACTACTGGCAGTGATCGGATGACTATTTTGGATACCATGGACCAACTCAGATCAGCTGTATGCAAGGCAAATGCCTTACCATTGTGCTATTGCTCTGGCCCTAATTAACACTTTCACAGACTGTTATATTCATCTTAATTGTTACTGACTGCTAGGTCTAAAATTCATTCCCACATGTTTTAAAACACAGTTTTAGAATTGATTCTCACTGTTGGAATAGCATAGGACTGTCTTAGTTAATGTACTGCTTGCATACACAAGCTGTCCTCTCCTCCACTACCTCTATTGTAACTTGTATATGGCTTTTCACATAGCAGGACAGATTGAGGTGTCTGCTCTCAGGGCGTTGCTCCAACTACAGGGTCAAAACTCAGTTGTCCAAAGTCACAGGACATGCCGGCATGTGAGGGTGGAGACTGTCAATCCAGATCTCGACAAAGATGGAAACAGGAACCAGTAGCTGTATATCTCTCTCATTTTTAGATTATTTGTGCCTTTTGGTTGAACCTTATGAATAAAGTTATTCATTAATTTGCCTTTTGCCAAACATATGCCTACTGCACTTTAATGATGATTATTAAGAAATTTGAAAGTTTTACCATTAGGTTGTTATCACACTTTTAGGCAAAGGCAGTGACTTACTTTTCTTTGTCTTGCTGTTATTATTATTGTCATCAACTACCTTTTTTAAGGATGTTGACATAAAGACAGTATCTTCCTCTGTACAAAGAATGTGCAAGTATATAAAACAAACAAACAAAAATTGTAAACAAAGAGTAGACATGTTTCCCGGCCATTCCTAACAGTTCACTGTATCACTGTCTTCCCGTTCATCATTGATTTGCTCGAGCAGGCACCAGTAACATCTCCATATGACCTGTCTCATGCAAGCAGAGCCCAAGGGCACCTGCTTGCTCCAAGAACATAAAGAGCCTCAAACCATTCCATCAGGTCATGGGAATGAGATCTATATTGTTACTGGTATTTGGCATATCAAATACGACACAGGTAGCTTGCCAGGCTCTGCCGTGTGGGTAGCATACTCTTGTAGTCACTTCTAAATCCAGCATTTATTGATGAACTGTGTGTCCACTTGCAGCTGTGCAAGACGGGCTGTGATAGGCTGGTCTGCTGGGTGGAGTTCTGACGAGGAGGGAGTCCGGATGTGGAAAATGGAGGTCCTCATGGAGTGGGGGGAGGGGTCATCTGGCTTGTTGAGAGGCTCTGCTGGGGTTGCGGGCCAGGACTAGAACCCACCATCCCTCCCAGGCGCCTCGTGAGCGGCTGGGCACAGGGAGAGCCAGTAGCAGCTCTGCACCATGTCTGTGAGGCATGGGGAAAGTGTAGAAAAATAATAAATATACAAAGTGTAAAGGGATTACCACTAACATTTAGAGGTCAGGCTTGTTAGTGAGGGAGAATGTAGAGAAGGAATTCCTCTTATATCATTCCAAACATGCCTCTATCATTTGAAAATTCAACGACTGGTCAGAGAAACAGCTCAAAAAACTGGAGCACTTGATTTGCTATGCAAGGCTCGCTCCTGTCCAGTCCTCACTGCCCACACCACCAGCCCTCAGCACTCGCTCAGTACACTGCAGGCCCTTGCCCTGACCCCTTGAGTGGGTCCCAGCAAGTTTCCATAAACTCAAGGTTCTTCTCCTGTGGAATGTAACATATTATAAAGGATGGCTCTGGTTTTTAATGTCATGACATGAAGTGAGGACTCAGAAATCAGGAGCAATCTATACTGCCTCTATTATGAATAACAAATGAGTTTTTCTTACTCAAGAGTTTCATGTCAACTGAGTGTGTCAATGAAAAAATGAGTTCAACTTGTTAACTTGGAAATAGGGAGAAGTTTTGTATCTTTCCAGGTCTTTAGGTTTTTTTTGTATCATTCTGAATTGAGATAGAATAAAGATGTGTACCTACTATGTTCACTCCCTACCCGCACATTTAAAGAATTTCTATCAACCAGAAGCACAGAATGAAAGAAATTGTTTTTCTGAATTAGTTCATGGAAAACAGTTCTCATAGTTATAGGAGAAAGTTGATTGTTCTGTTTGTAAGAGAGAAATATTTTAATATGTTAATTCATGGAAATGTGGTTTGTGACAGTGTTTGGAATCATGGGTTAATTTTAGGAAGAAATGCAGATTAAGAAACATGAGTATCCAGATTCTGGCGATTGTGAATGGTGTGTTGAAATGAACATGAAAGGGCAGATGGCATTTCTGCTGGTTTCTGGTGTTTTGAGGCCCAGGGTATACTTTCAGAAGTAGCATTCCTTGGTGATATTTTGTTGGTAAGCTCGATTTCTAGCTTTTTGAGGAATGCCCAAATTGTTCCCAAAAGAAACTGGGGCTTTCAGCATTCCTACCAACAATAAAGAAGAGTCCCTTTCTCCCTGCATCCACAGCAGCACTGGTTGTTCTTGTTCTTTTGAATGTTTGCCAGTCCCTGTACTACCTTCCTTCTTTATACCTAACTTAGCTCTTGCTTAAGAGCCTGGCAAGCTACCCTTGTCGTATTTGATTTGCTAAACACCAGTAACAATTATCGACCTCAATTCCATGACCTGAAGGAATGGTTTGAGGCTCTTCGTGTTCCTGAAGCGAGCAGATGCCCTTGGGCTACACTAGTACATGACAGAGGACATATGGAGATGTTACTGGTGCAGCTTGAGCAAATCGATGAACAATGGGAAGACAAGTGATACAAGTGATACAAGTGAACTGTAGTTCTCCAGACTTGAAGATTCATCTTTTAAAGAAGTTCTAATTTATGTTTTAATATGTTGCATCAGATTTAAACATGTATTCATATTCTCAGATAAGTCTAAATAAAGGGTATAGATATGGAAAAAAAAAGAAACATGAGTATCAAGACAACACACTCAAGACCTTCCAAAAATATCTGTGGAAACAAGATATAGCCAAGTGGCTAACACATATCATATTTATAGAAAGCAAAAGCAGTGATTCCAGTGAGCCAGTGATTCCAGTGACTCATAAGCCAAGTTATAGAGACCATGAGGCCCTAAGACTTGAACATTTCATCATTTCTCTTGGAGTTTTGGCTCCCAGTCTCTCCTAAGTCCTATGAACATTGCTCTATGATTTCATGAGCCTTAAAGAACTTGTTTTATGTTGAGTCACAGAGTAAATTATCCTTGACCCTCCTGGGTTCTCCAAGGAAAAGCAAGCATCAAAGAAGAATCAATTATATCTATAAGAAGAAAAAGGAAAATGCAATTGTATCATGCATACCTCCTATAATCATAAATAATCAGCAAAACTGAGCGGCTTAGTCCTGTGACTTCAGGTGCATCTTAAATAATGGAAACTAAGTACAGGCCATTGCAGAGAGGTTACCAGGGAAGTCTCAGGAATATTGAAGAAAATCTGTGATGAAAGTTTAAGAGGGATAATATAAGAATTATAGGAGATCCAAGGGAACAGAAGACAAATTCAATGTAGAAACTCTAGTCAAAATAACCATAGTGGGGTTTTCCCAGAGTTGAAAAGTGATAGCACTCAGATTCAAAATAGATCCAAAGAGATAAATTTGAAGACACATTGTAACCAGAATGACAACACCAAAGACAGAGACAAAATATTGAAAGTAGCAAGAACAAATAAGAAACACACAAAGAACTCCATAAAATCACAGCTTATCTATCAAAAGAGACTTCACAGAGCAGAAGAATGATGGGATATCGACAAAACTCAATGAAATTAACAGCTTATCAGAATAACTTTATCCACCAAACTATCATTCAGAGTAAAGGAATAATACAAAACTATATGGACCAGTGCCTAGGAACTTCATGGCATCAAAAGTTATTTTGCAAGAAGAATAAGAGGAGCTTCTTTAAAAGCTTCTTTCTCCTTTCTGTGAAACACAGAAACTTCACAAATGTAAAATGTTTACAGACTTATGGCAATAAAGTGCTTCTCAATGCCCTCTCTACATATCAGTGATCTTAAATCACCAGTCAAGAGACATGATGTGGAAAGACGTATCAGAAAACCAACACACTGTTGCCCACAGATACAGCTATACAGTCATAATATACAAAGGCTGGCAAATAGTTTTTATGAAAAATCCCTTATAAAACCTGGAGTGGTCATACTTTAATGAGATAAAATAGACTTCTAGTTACACAAAGCTATAAGGATCATAGATGGTCATTTCTTAATGATTAAGGAACTGATCATCTTAAAACAAACTCTGAAACATATATGCACCAATATGGTACATGAAAAATATTTTTAAACAATTGCTAATAGACATGAATGATAGCAAACTAATAGCAGCAGGAGATTTTAACATTCTCCTGTCGCTGCAGGGAAGATCAACCAGGCAAAAACTAAACAAGAAAACACTAGCCTTGAAATAAAAATAATGGAAAAAATGAGCATAGCAGACATATTTAGGAGTCTTCACACCCCCAAAGTTGAATACACATTATTTGCTTTGCGTTGGGATACTCTTTGAGATTGATTATATGCTAATTCACAAAAGATATGCATATAATGTCAACAATAAAGGACTTATAATTAAATATTCTTTCAGACCATGACACTTTGCTTTAAAATGGAAAGTAATCACAAATAAAATAGATTAAAAAGCTCAAACACTTAGGAATTAAACAGCTTACTTTTAACTAACCAATGAATCAAAAAAGAAATCAAAGAGAAAAAAATTATTGGACACAAACAAGTATGAAGACACGTTACTAGTGAGAGATTATATGGGGAACAGCAAAAGTGCCAAGGGAAGTTAAAAGCAACGCAGGCATTCATTAGGAAGCAAGAAAGGCAACAAAGAACCTGATAACATGTGAAGCAGTGAGAAAAAAAGACAAGCAAGTGGAAGGAAGAAAATGATAAGATTTAAAACAAAAATCAACAAGATGGAATTTAAATTAACAATCCAAAAGATGAATAACACCAAATTGTGACATCTCTCCTCTTGTCTCAGATTTGGTGCATTAGTGTTTTATCTCTTTTTTTTTTAATCTTGATAATGGTTTTGAAATCTTGGAATCAGCTAATAAAAGAAGTAAAAGAATAATAGAAATAAAACTATACGTCAACATTTAATAAAAGAAGACACAACAAAATGGAAATACATGCCTGATATGGATTAGGATTAATATGTCAAAAACACAATACTACCCAAAGAGCTATATAGATTTAATTAAATAATTTAAAAACACACTTCAAAAATAGGATAAATGTTGCTGAAAATTTTATGGAGCAATCTCCCTTCACGTGCAAAAAGACAAAGCAATTCTAGGGGAGTAAAAACAAAATGTAGGATTCCCTTTCTCTTGTCAATTCACTTTAAATAATACCATGAAACTACAGTAATCAAGATAGCATGATACTGGAGTAAAGACAGACTCTGAGCCCAAAGACATTATCATGTATATAGAAAGCTAAATTTGGACAAAGGAGTGAAGAGTATGAATTGGGGCTGCTTGATAAGTGTATGTTTCACTCACATCTCATATACATTTAGAACCTAGAGTTAAAATAAAATTTTAAACATTAATGGAGTTATTCATACCTGAAATCTTATATCAACACACAAAACATATAATTTTTTTTGCCTTTTTGGGTCACACCCGGCAATGCTCAGGGGTTACTCCTGGATCTGCACTCAGGAATTACTGCTGGCAGTGCTCCGGCGACCATATGGGATGCGGGGGATCGAACCCAGGCCAGCAGAGGCCGGCTGCGTGCAAGGTAAACGCCCTACCCGCTGGGCTATCACTCCAGCCCCAAAACATATAATTTTATGTCTTATTTCATAAATGCTCCACTCAACCAGACTAACACTACGTTATACAGTGTATCTTCTATGTAGCCAGCTGATTATGAGATAAATTGGCTCATTTTTCTCTATTTCTGTGACTATCTGGAGGGGAAACCACCAGTGTGGTAAAAACTGGTGCTACAGTAGGCATATAATATATGATACATTACATTGCATTTTATGCTTCATGTGCCACTGAGAAATTCATAAATTGTTCTAAATTTGTATGTAATTACCTTCTGAGGATGAAAAGATATTCCCCTGTGCTGTGACTCTCATTGGAGAATTCTAAAGACTCTAGTACAATATATCCTTTAATATCAGGGATCAGCATACCATGACCCTTGGGCAAAATCAGTACCTGATTATATAATTAAAATTTTATTACAGCAGTCATGTTAATTTGCTTGTGTTTCACCTGGGCTGAGTTTACTCCACGGACTTGAAGTTAAGTAGTGCTGCTACTTGTATCTCTTGTATTACTTGTCTTTTTTACTTTTATCACTTTTCTTCCCATTGTTCGTTGATTTGCTTGAGTGGGCACCAGTAATATCTTCATATGTCCTGTCACATTCTAGTGTAGCCCAAGGGTATCTGCTAGCTCCAGGAACATGAAGAGCCTCAAACTATTCCTTCAAGTGTTGGGAATGAGGCTTATAACTGTTACTGGTTTTTGACATATCAAATATGATACGGTTAGCTTGCCAGGCTCTGATGTGCAGGTGGGATACTCTTGTAGTAGCCTCTCATCTTGTGCATTAATTGATGAACCTTGCAGCCACAAAGTGGCTATGTGAGACAGGGAAAGAACAGCTCTTCTGCTGGGTGGAGCCCTGATAAGCTGTGGAGTCAGATGTGGAGAATGGGGGCCCTCATGGTGTGGGGGTTCCTCTGGCTTCTTCCAAGGCTCTGCTGGGATGTCAGGCCAGGACTACAACCTGCCTTCCCTCCTGGGTGCCTCATGATCAGCTGGGCGCAGGGAGAGCTGATAGTAGCTCTGCCCATGTATCTGAGTCTCTGGATCAGGCATACCTGGGCTTGAAATAGATTGCTGTAGGGCAGGATTCTGACAAGCAAGGCTTGTGATCAGCTCTTCTGTTGGGTGGAGTTCTGACCATCAGTTCCACCAAGCAGAGCAGCAGATCACAATGATTCGTTGTGATTCTTCATCAGTGATTTTCTCAAAAGAGCTGTGATCAATTCTTCTACAGCGGAGCACTACTGTAGTGCTGCTACAGTGGTGGTTAAATACCAGCACTACCTCATCAGGCTGTCAAATAGTTGTAATAGAGACCCTTTGGCTCTTAAAGGCTCACAAAAGAACCATATCACTTGCATAAACGGCATGCTGACTTCTCCGTAGTTTCATTGCTTATACTGATGCCTTAAGCATCAGAGCTATTTGTACTACATACTACCTGATCATAATGAAAGATCCTATTCTAGATCTCACTTAACATTGACAGTTCTCTGAGGCCTCTAATACATAAATCAAAGCAATATTTTTCCAGATATATACCCTTCAAAAAATGTTAACGTATCTAAATAAACTTTGACTCTTATAATGGTAATAAAGTTAGATATAGCACTGGATAATAATAGTGTTGTGCTAGATGGCAGTACAGTGGTAAGGAATTTGCCTTGCATGTCGATAACCCTTTTTCCAATCCCTGCACCACTTATGGTACCCTAATCCCCACCAGGAGTGATCCCTGAGTATAGATCCAGAAATAAGCCCTGAATGCTCCTGGGTAGAGTAGGGTATAACAGTCCACTTTCCCACCCAAAAAAAATCTGCTTATCTTCACAAGATTACCAAACTCATCAATATTGTGATATTCTATATCATCGTGATATTATATATTATATATCACTGATGTTTTGATTTCCCTGATGATTAACAATGCATACAATTTTTTGTATGCCTTTTTACATTTGGATGTCCTCTTTGGGGACATTTCTGTTAATCCTTCCACCCCATTTTTGTTTTGATAAGGCTAGTTATTCTTACAAAAGATAACCAAAACCAAAAATCAAATCCCACCAAGACCACTCCACCAAATCTCTTTCCCCCATCTCTATGACATGTACTAGATATTTGTTGTCACTCTGGTTTACAAAAGTTACTGATAAATTTATGCTTGACACATTCCAGCTTGATAGCTCCATCTGCCACAGCCTCAGCATTCCCAAGCTTATTTGAGCCTGCCTGTGTTCTGCATCATAATGAAGGGAAGTTCCCAATTTCTGTTGTCTTTGGCTATTGTTTTCCTCTACCCCATTTTTTGTTATATCTGTGCATCAGACACATCATTCTGTGTTCCTCTCCTCTAATTTACTTCACTCTAGATTCAGCCACATAGCAGTAAATTGCTGGCTTTGATTTTTTTCCCCTAATGGCTGAGTATTCCATTGTGCCTAGGTGCCATAGTTTCTTTATCTAGTCATCTGTTCTTGAACACGGTCATTTCCTCATTTTGGATATTGTGAATATCCAAAATACCCATTTTGGATATTGTGAATAAATATATTTATTTATTGTGAATAAATATAGTAGAGCAAATGTCTTTTATCAATAATATTTTTGGGTCATTGAGGTAGAAATGAAATTGCTGGATCATACGAAAGCTCAACTCCTAGTTTTTTGAAAAGCAGCCATATTATTTTCCATAGAAGCTGGAGCTGGTGCGCTCTGTTCCCACAATAGTAATAAACAAGGTTCCCTTTTCTCCACATGCATATATATCCGCACTGATTGGTTTTGTTCTTTTTGATGTGAACCAGTCTAACACTGCTGAGAGATTATACATCACTGTTGCTTTCATTTCCCTGATGCTTAACACTGAAGATAAATTTGTATATACCTTATGGCCACTTGGATATCTTCTTCATTAATCTCTCACCCCACTTTTTGATGGGGTTGGTTATCTTTGTAAAAAGTATTACCAGTTGTTTTATATATTTTGGATATTAACTCTGTTAGATGAGTGGTGGGCAAGTATTTTTACCAGTCTGTGGGGTGTCTTTTTATCTTGATAACCTTTTCCCTTGAGGTTTTAGAGCTTCTTAATTTAATATTATCCCATTTGTTCTCTTTGCTTCTGTTTTCTTGGCCAGCAGCTTTGAATAAACTATGGCTATCTGCAACTTAACTAGATAATATAAAAGTTTCTGTTTATGAAATTCTGCATATTGATAAAAGTAATTGTGCTTGAATTGTTTTTGTAATGTGAGTGTGTATATGTGTGTGAGAGTGTGTGTGTTTACCTCTGTAATGACATGACAGCTCTATTCAGAATACCTGTTTTCCTCCAAATTCATACACTAAAATTCTTATCCCAAACTTATCATTATTGAGGTGGTGCCTTTAAGAAGAAGATTAAGTACTGAGGTTAAAATTCTCATTAAAGCAATTGTTGTTCTTGTAAAAGTGGCTCCAGAGATATCCTAGCCCCCTTCAGTGTGTGGAAACACATGAAGAAGGTATTGACTATGAATCAGGAAGAAAAACTAAATAGAATTGTTGACTTCAAGATCATATATTTCTAGCCTCTAGAATTATGAAAAGTACATTTCTTTATATAAAATTTCAGTTTGAGGGATTTTGCTATAATAACCTAGGTAGACTGTGATCATAATCAACAGAGTTGCAATATTTCTTTGTGGTAATTTTTCATAGTATATGAAATATCTTATTTCTATTTTATATACTGTTTTATTCATAGATTCTTGAAGCAGCATAGCTTGAATCTCTATATATATTTAAATTATCAGCATTTTTCAGCATAATGAGTGATTTTTTTTCACTTATTTTCAACAGTGAGTCTAAGAGAAAACTGTATCCTGAAAAATATTTTATGATCTAATTTGTTAAAAATGCAATTTAAAGAAAGCCTTATATTTTTATTTGTTTGAACTTAAATAGATATATCATATTCAAATTATACCAGTTATATATAATTTCACTTTCAGTGTTCTTGTTTGTGTTCATTGACTCATACCCTACATCTCCTGCTAGGCGAGACATATGTGAAACTAATCCAGGTAAATTGTTAAGAAACAAAACTAGCCTCCAGAAGAACCATATTATTTTAATCATGATAATTATTGGACCATTTCGGTTGCTACTTTTTAGTAAATATATTTATTAAAATATTTATAAGAGTAAAAGAAATAGCACCCCTAAAATCCACTTTTTGTTCCTGAAGTTCAATATATTGAGAAAGGCTCTTCCCACAGACAGGGAAGGGGAGTAGGGATAGCTCACTTTAGCATAAGAAATGCCATTTTAAGTAGCTACTGGTATCTCGCGCCCACAGCTTGCTTAATAAAGATCGCAAATTTAGGAAAGATAGCCTGCCACACAGAATGTAGGAAGCCTGTGGTCAGCCAGCTCTTAGAAAAGTTCTGAGACGAACCCAACAGATGGCATAAGGACACAACACAGCGTTGCCCAATATGAGCTGGCTGAAAATGACCAATCAGAATAAAGAAGGACATCGATGGTGATCAGTTCTCCCCCAACTTACCACAGTTAGACCAGGTGGAGTCATCCAATCATTTGAAAAGTTACCATGGGAAAGCTAGAAATTGGTGGCTGGCCAAGGGGGAGTGGGTTTGTGATTTTAGGGTTTATAAGAAACTTTGATATCAGAGTAGAGGTCAACCTCCTTCTAGAGGGCAAGGTCCTCACTGGTCAGTTTTGGGAGTTGGTCAATGCTTGCTAGTCTTGTGCCTGATTAATAAAGTTTTTGTTCACTGTCTTCACTGTCTTCCTGTTCATCATCAATTAGCTTGAGTGGGCACCAGTAAAATCTCTTTATGTCCTATCTCATGCTAGTAGAGCCCAAGGGCATCTGCTTGCTCCAGGAACATAAAGAACCTCAAACCATTCCATCAGGTCATGGGAATGAGGTCTATAATTGTTACTGGTATTTGGAATATCAAATACAACATGGGCGGCTTGCCAGGCTCTGCCCTGTGGGTGGCATACTCTTGTAGTCACCTCTAAATCCAGCATTATGGAATGTAAAAATACTGTCCCCAATTTATTTTATAAGTTAGGAATATGTGGTCCAAGAAGATGGCTTATGCAGTAAAGCACATGCATAAGACTCTTGCATTCAATTCCTGGAATCACTTGATCACTTGATCACTTGAATCCCGTTATTCATCGATTTGCTCGAGCGGGCACCAGTAACATTTCCATTGGACCCTATCACATGCCAATGTAGCCCAATGGCATCTGGTTGATTCAGGAATATGAAGAGCCTCAAGCCATTCGTTCAGGGTCTTGACAAGGAAGTCTGACCATCTTGTAGGTGGGCGGCCACGTGATCTTTTAACATCCATGGGATCCAGTTGGTAAAGTTTTTGTTACAAAGCCTTCTGCTAGAGCAGTCCTTCAGCTACTGGACTCTAACTTATTGTATATTTAAAATTTTTTTTGAGTATTACAACACTAACTCAAAACTTAGCAAAATGAAATAGAAATATAAGTTTTGGATTCCAGGTTAGAGCAATTAGCATCATACAATCTCATATGTCCTAGAAAATCAAAAGTATTGATTATATGCAATAGCTCACAAAGCTTCCAATGCATTATTTAGCTCCTTGATTAAGTGCAAATTTTTTCTTAAGGGCATAATAGTGTAGAATGAATTGGTGTTCCTTTTTTTTCCAGAATAGAATAAGATATGCATGCCATATAAATAAAAATATTTATAAGTAAAAATATTTATAGATATTCTATGGTATAAAATTCACTTCTATGTTTAAAATTCACCAAACCAATTTCCCAGAAATGAATAAGAGGAATTTTGGGGAAAAGTGATCAACTTAGCATGAAATAAACCAATGAAATTAGTGAAGTATGTCATAGTTACTATGTAGATACAGTAACTGCTCTTTAAAGTAGATATTCTAATGAAAGGGAGGATAATTACATAGGCCTGTTGTACTAATCACATTCGCCATTGATTTATGGGCTCTCTCAAAATCTACATAGATGCACAGATTAAACCACTAACTTCTGTCCCATTCAGAGCAAAATTTACAGTCTCTGTATCTAAATGCCAAATAGTACCAGGAAAAACAACAAAAAAATTTTCTTATGCAGGTTCTGTCTCTCCTTTATGCCAAATATTCAAACACTGTGAATATCTTGACACATTTCTACACTTAAATGTTATTTGGAGGCTGGAATAATAGTGGCGCAGGCACAGGCCTGGCTCACTAGTGACTGGTCTGTGTAGCCTGAAAGTGCTCCAAATGGTCCAGAGCCCTCCCAGGAGTGATCCCTGACTATCGAGCCATAGTAAGACCTGATAAATGCTGGCTATGACTCAGAAACAAAAAAAATCTAATCATGACTGACAACTAATTTTTTATTAATGTTATACAAATAAGCTACAGTATAAGTAGTATTTCATTCTGAAAACAGAAGATCAAATTTAAATTCATATGAATTTTTATTGGCATTTAAGTAAAGCCCAGAAACATGTTTCAGCTGAGTTATTATTTAATATGATCATTTTCTGTAGATTATATCTCATACAACAAACACTACATTTAGGGCTTTGAGAAGTACCTGTGTTTAATTCTGAGATATATTAAAATATTCTGAGATATATTATAATATCTTGCTTTAAGTATGACATACAGTAATAAGCAGCTAAATGAACTCTTATTTAGCCTTAAAATTGCAGTTTGTCTATTCACTGGAATTTAATATATATATATATATATATATTTTTTTTTTCTGGGTCACACCCGGCAATGCTCAGGGGCTATTCCTGGCTCTGCACTCAGGAATTACTCCTGTCAGTGCTCGGGGGACCATATGAGATGCCAGGGATCGAACCAAGGCCAGCATGAGCTGGCTGCGTGCAAGGCAAACTCCCTACCCACTGGACTATCGCTCTGGCCCCTGGAATTTAAAATCTTGGGAAACTGGGGCTGGAGTGATAGCCCAGCGGGTAGGCCTTTGCCTTGCACACAGCTGGCCTGTGCCGGCCTGGGTTAGATCCCTGGCATCCCATATGGTCCCCCCGAGCACCACCAGGAGTAATTCCTGAGTGCAGAGCCAGGAGAAACCCCTGAGAATTGCTGTGTTGACCCAAAAAAACAAAAAAAAAAAAAAAAAAATCTTGGGAAACTTAAATTTTAGTTATACCGAATAGATTTGCTGGTTTAAAATTTGAATTCAGGGGCCGGAGCGATAGCCCAGTGGGTAGGGCGTTTGCCTTGCACGCGGCCGGCATGGGTTAGGGGCCGGCCCGAGTTCGATCCCCTGGCATTCCATATGGTCCCCCAAGCACTGCCAGTAGTAATTCCTGAGTGCAGAGCCAGGAGTAATATCTGAGCATTGCTGAGTGTTACCCCCAAAAATTTTTTTTTAAAAATTGAATTCAAACATGTTTTTATTGAATAATATTTCACTGCAAGTCCTAAATAATTTATCTACAAGCCAAGTATTGTAGATCATAAATGAAACATTGTTTTAATTTTAGGTACACAAAGTTGCTTATTTTGTTTAGATTGTCAATATTTATTGACAATATTTATATTGCTTTTTATTTTGTTAATTTTTCATTAATTATACTGCTATTTTTCAATTGTATATACAATTAATATATACAATTGAAAAACTGTTCATGATTTGGTTTCAGTCATACAGTGCTCCGGCAACCCAAACCCAACCATCCAACAGTTCACACTGCCAGTGTCCCCGGATTCCTTCCCAACTCCCCCAGTCTAGTTCTATGCCAGGCAGTTTGCCTCTTCTCTCTCTCTCTTTCTCTCTCTCTCTCTCTCTCTCTCTCACATGTGCTCTCTCTCACTCACCTTCTCTCTTTCTCTCTCTCTTTTGCATCTCTCTCATCTGTTATACATTGTTGCTTGCAATACATACATTTAGAGCTTATCATGTATATTCTGAGATATAATATGTTAAATGCACAGATCTAGGCTGGCATTACCATTTCTAACAATTATTAGGACACTGCTCCCTTCACTGTCTTACCTAACCTCTGACTCCCATACACTTGTGGTAGATTCCAACCACTGACAAGTCCTCCTGGTCGCCTGCTTGTTAAGACTGCAAAACTGACTAATAACCTGATCCTGAATCACCACCTATGTGCCAACTCTCACATTACAGAGAAACTTAAATTGCACATCATTTTCATAAAATAATGGTAATAAGAACAATAGGTCCTTAGAAAGAAGAATTTTCAAAAAGGCAACTAACTCTACATAGGTCTGATAACTTTCTTCATACACGTAAGTGAAAATTAGCTTAGAAAGAAACTTACAAAATCTCTAAAGACTTGCAAAATTGTCACTTTTTCTGAATAACCATTGTTTCAATTCACTATTTGCTCCCCACAAAAAATCCTATACCTGACACATTCAGTTAGTAAAAACATGCATTTAATATACAATTTAATTGAATTTCCAATGTGGTAGAATATTTTTCTATGAGAAAAGTCCAGATTTATAAAGGTTTGATACATGCATAGAATATAATTGAGAATATACTTGAAAGTATAATTAGGACATCTCCTTTCAAGTCTGTATTCAAAGTAGCACTGATATACAAAGCAAAGCAGAATGAAATTAAAACCAAATAAATTCAAACAAAACAAAATTGTTTAAGTATATTCATCATCAAGTTTGAATACTATTATTATTATATTCTTTTCTCCCACATCTTAATTGATATCAATTTGTAAGTGTATGATTAATCTTATGATGTTTGGTTGTTAAGAGGAATTAGGTTATTTCAATACTGTTACTTCTGAGTACTTAAATTTATAATGAAGAACTCAGCTATGATAGAACCATAAATACTCATTTTTATAAATTTGCTTTCATTGTTATAAGTAATACACATTGTTCTCCCACCCACACTGATCTGTCAGTGTGGGGCCTACAGTCACCTACCAGCCCCTTTCATGATGATATTTTAAGTAAAGATATTTGTGTAATAGCAATCAAATCTAAGTAAATAGCAGATGGCTATGAACTTTGTGCTTAGAAAATAGATTTATTAAACACTCCCAAACAGCTTCTAAGAGGCACATATCACCCTGATACCCAAAACAGGAAGAGACAATATAAAGAAAGAAAACTACAGACCAATCTCCCTGATGAACACGGATGCTAAGAATTTCAACAAAATACTAGCAAACAGAATCCAAAGACACATCAAGAAGATTATACATCATGACCAAGTAGGAATCATCCAGGGAATGCAAGGATGGTTCAACATTCGCAAGTCAATCAACATAATACATCATATCAATAAGAGAAAAAAAAACTATATGATCCATTCAATATACACAGAGAAAGCATTTGACAAGATTCAGCACCCTTACATGATTAAACCCTCCAGAAAATGGGAATTGAAGGGACTTTCCTCAAGATAGTTACAGCCATCTACCAAATGCCCACAGCGAGAATAATTTTAAATGGGGAAAAATTGAAAGCCTTCCCCCTTAGATCAAGGACAAGACAAGGTTGCCCACTCTCACTTCTTTTTTTTCAATATAGTACTGGAAGTACTTGCCATAGCAATCAGAGAAGAAAAGGACATCAAGGGCATCCAGATAGGCAAGGAAGAAGTCATGCTATAATTATTCGCAGATGACATGATATTATACCTAGAGAACCCTAAACTCTCTAAAAAACCCCTAGAAACAATAGACACATATAGTAGAGTGGCAGGATACAAAATCAACACCCAAAAGTCGGTGGCTTTCCTATATACAAATAACGAAAGAGAAGAAAAGGATATTAAGGAAACAGTTCCATTCACAATTGTGCCAAAGAATATCAAATACCTAGGAATCAACTTAACCAAGTGTGTAAAGGATCTGTACAAAGAAAACTACAAGACACTGCTCCAAGAGATAAAAGAGGACACAAGGAAATGGAAAAATATTCCCTGCTCATGGATGGGGAGAATCAACATTGTCAAAATGGTAATACTTCCTAGAGCTCTGTATAAAATCAATGCAGTCCCTATAAGGAAACCCATGACATTCCCCCAAAGAAATTGACCAAACGATCCTGAAATTTTTTATGGAACAATAAACCCCAAGGATAGCTAAAGCAATCCTCGGGAAAAAGAAGATGGGAGGCATCACCTTTCCCAACTTCAAACTGTACTACAAGGCAGTAGTAATTAAAACAGCATGGTATTTGAATAAAAACAGACCTGTGAACCTATGGAATAGAATTGAGCATCCTGACAACAAACCTCAAGCACATGATCATTTAATATTTGATAAAGATGCAAAGAGTCTAAAATGGAGTAAGGAAAGCCTCTTCAACAAGTGGTGTTGGGAAAATTGGGCAGCGACATGTAAAAAATGAATTTGGACCTGTGTCTAACACCATGCACAAAAATCAAATCAAAATGTATTAAAGATCTCAATATCAGACTTGAATCCAAAAAAGTACATTGAAGAAAATATAGGAAAACCCTCCACGACATTGAAGCTAAAGGCATCTTCAAAGGTGAAACATCACTAACAAAGCAACTGGAAGAAAAGATAAACATATGGGACTACATAAAACTAAAAAAGCTTCTGCACCTCAAAAGAAACAGTGACTAAGATACAAAGGCAGTCCACAGAATGGGAAAGAATATTCACCCAATACCCATCTGATAAGGGGTTAATATCCAGGATATATCAGGCACTGGTAGAACTTTACAAGAAGAAAACAAACAACCCCATCAAAAAATGGGGAGAAGAAATGAACAGAAACTTCAGCAAGGAAGAAATTCGAATGGCCAAAAAACATATGAAAAAATGCTCATCATCACTAATCATCAGAGAGATGCAAATCAAAACAACAATGAGATACCACTTTACACCACAGAGACTGGCACATATTCAAAAGAGCAAGAACAACAAGTGCTGGCATGGATGTGGGGAAAAGGGGACACTCATCTTTTGTTGGCGGAATGCCGGCTGGTACAGCCTTTCTGGAAAACAATATGGACATTCCTCCAAAGACTAGAAATTGAACTCCCATTTGACCCAGCCATACCACTCCTGGGAATCTACTCTGGGAAGCAAAAATACACAGTGGAAACACCATCCCTACTTTTATGTTCATAGCAGCATTATTCACAATAGACAGAATCTGGAAACAACCAGATTTACTTCATTTGACCCAACCACACCACTCCTGGAAATATACCCTGGAAAGCCTAAAATACACATCGGAAACACCATCCCTACTTTTATGTTCATAGCAGCATCATTCACAATAGACAGAATCTGGAAACAACCAGAGTGCCCGAGAATCGATGACTGGATAAGGAAGCTTTGGTACATCTACACAATGGAATACTATGCAGCTGTTAGGAAAAATGAAGTTATAAAATTTGCCTATAAATGGATGGACATGGAGACGATTATGTTGAGTGAAATTAGCCAGAAAGAGAGAGACAGATACAGAATGACTGCATTTATTTGCATGACATAAACATATATGTACATATTATGATACCAATATCCAAGGTCAAGTGAAACATGACCTTGTATCAGGAGGTCTTGTCAAAGATGGAAATTATCACAAACATTTGGGAGACAGAGGCTAGGTAAGACAGAAAATGGAACAGTGTGCTAACAATTGTTGAGGGTACTAAGAATTGAGCATTAAGTACAGGCAAAAAGATACACATGACAACCCTTTATTGTATATTCTGTAATCCATAGTCTGGAAGGGAATGAAAAGAGAAAAGAGAAAAAGGGAAAGAAATAAAGAACTTGCCATGGAGGTGGGCTGGGGTAGGGGAGGGAACCTGGTAGTTGGTGGTGGGAGATGGGCACTGGTGGAGAGATGGGTGCTGGAGCACTGTATGACCAAACCCCAAATATGAACTTTTTAACTGTATATCTTTGTAATTGTATATCTCACAGTGGTACAATAAAAATACTTTAAAAAAAAGAAAGTTGGAAATAAGGATCAAAGCTGACTCCAGGCCTTTCTATGCCACCCAGGGGAAAAAAAAAGAAAAAAGAAAAATAGATACATTACAGTAAACATATAAAAACCAAACCAGATATCTCAATTCTATAATATTTGTCAATTCTAAGAATGAAAATTTTCCTGTCTTGGGTGTTACATATAGATTTTGTATAATTTAGTAGGAATAAAACAGTCTCATGAAGAAGTATGATGGCAGAGAAAATTTTGCTTTCCTTAACTAACTGGAAAATTCTGCCAGAGACTGAAAAGTTTTCAGAGAAATAGATAAACAAACATGAAATCTTTACTTAAAACATCATCATGAAAGAGGCTGGTAGGGTGACTGTCTTGCATGCTGTTGATCCAAATTCTATCCTGTTCACCACACATTAGCTCTTGTGCACTGTCTCATGTGATCTCTGAACATAGCTTGGTATGGCAGAGATTAAAAAAGAAATAAATTGTTAAAATGAATCAATTGTCCAGCAACATGTTCTTCATTGAGCTACTTCCTTTTCATTTTATCTATAACAGTATTTAATTGATGTATTTAGATCACTCTGTTTTTCACTGTTTAGCTACTTAAGGAATAAGAGGTATCTGTCACCTAGTTTCAGTAATGGGAAAGTTATGGCAGGAGCCATTTTTATGTACAAAATTTCTCTTACTACATCATCAATTACTTCAAAGTAGTTCCTATGCAGAGTAGTGTCTATATCTTGAGCTAAACTCTAATCAAATTTTTCAAAGTTTCAGCTGTCTTTTTTACCTTGCACTGTTAATAGTTCATGTTCCAGCTTCTGTATTTACTTTTATTTTTATTTCTTTTGGTACATTTGATTTGATGGTGACACACTGCAAAATGACGCTGCTTGAGGACCAGCTCAGGAAGAGGGAGATGCAATACTGATTCGTCCAATCCGTTGCTCTCACCAATAGATCTTCATGAACACTCCATAGTGAACATAGGTGAGGCACTGGTGTGAGTGAGGGACGCAGCTCCCTGCAGTTCTGGCTGAAGGTGTTTCTCTTCCCAGAGAGAATGGTTCCTGATTGTACACTCTCAAAGCCAAGGTCCACTGGAAGTAATGATTCCTTTGCTTTTTTTTTTTTTTTGGGGAGGGAGGTTCACACCCGGTGTTGCTCAGGGGTTTTTCTTGGTTCTGCATTCAGGAATTAATCCTGGGTGGTGCTGAGGGGACCATATGGGATGCCGAGGATCGAACCCGGGCCGGCACAGGCCGGTGCGTGCAAGGCAAACGCCCTACCCGCTGGATTATTGCTCCGACCCAGTAATGATTCCTGTGAAGATCACAAACTCTGCTAATGACAGGAAGTTTTCAGACGGGTTCTCTTACAGCCTGAACATTGAGGGCCTGACCGACACTGTGGGAATGAAGTGCCCGAAGGAGGAGAAACTTTGTGACTGCGGCACCAGTGGTTCCTGTGCTGTGGGCCCATGTTGTGAGACAGACTGCACGCTGGCTCCTAGGGCTGTGGTGCTTTGCGCCTTTGTTGTCAGAATTGTAAATTTAGTGTGCAGAAAAGGCGAAGTGAATGTAACCTTCTGGAGCCCTGCAATGGGCAAATGCAGAGTATCCAGATGATGCGTATGTATATGGCAGAATCTCATACAAGGGTGGTGGATAATGCCACAGTTGTGAGGGAAAGTGTGAAAGGCTTTTTTGTAACCAGGCAAAGAGCGTAAGTTTCAGTGTTACACAGATGTCAATACTCAAGGTGATCATATATAAACTGTAGTTTAGATTTCAGTTCATATAAACTGTGCCCTATAAGATATTCACCTTGTGTAAAGATGAGTGTGAGAATGTGGAAACAATTCCTGATCTTTAAAATCATAGAACCTGGATTTCAACAAATATCAGTGGCACCATTTTTGGGGTATTGACAACCACTTGGGGGTGAATCCTTCTGATACCGGTGAAGTGCAAGATGGCACTGAATGTGGTGCACACAAGATTTGTGTTGAGCAACGATGTGTCCCTATATCATTCTTCATAATACATTGCAATACAGTATGCATGGGATCTGCAACAATAGACATCACTGCCGCTGTAGTCCACCTAAGTGCCCACTCCTTTGCAATGTAGCAAGTATGAGAGAAAGTGTGGACAGAAAAATTCTCATACCTGGAATTTTTTTTTGTTGAGTTGAAAATTTTTTCAACACTCTGAATCTGAAGTCGGAACACACACATCTATTCACGTATGTTTTTATCTTCTGCTATTCTCTTTCTTAGTGTTTCTACTGATTTTCCTTCCTATACTGATCAAAGCAGTCATATAAGACAGGACAGGAGAATGTTTCAAATTCCCTATAGAGACTGTTTTAATTTACTTAAGGTGGAAATGTCCAACTAGATCTTAGTAAGATTATCCAAATTTTATGATTAAAAATACACTTTCATGATGGCATAATAAAATATTTTTAAAAGTTATAATCCTAAATAAAATACACTAATGTATTTTTTGTATATATTTGTCTCCTGACACTATAGGTTATCAATGAGTCAGAGTCAATGGCAGAAAATCTAAGGATTAATTACCACAAGGTTTCAATAATAATCTACACATTCACCACTAGGCAATTAGAAGATGATATCACAGAAGTTTATTTTTTCCAAAGTATTTCTTATTCCTCTATTTAAAAAAAATGTTCGTGGTCTATTTTCATACAGTCTTTTTGCCTTTCCTAAGTAAATGGCAGAAAATGTATTCAACTCTTACCACAAAGGTCTGCATGTGAGTGTGTGTGAATGTGTGTGTGTGTGTGTGTCTGTGTGTTGTTGGAATATGTATGTTCTTACAAACTTGTATGTTGGGTATACTTCAAATCTTCCATCAAGTTGAAGCAGTCTTATCATTTGACTTGAATTTCTCAAGCACAAAATGAGAAACTAAACATCGAATCTTTTTTTTTTTTTTTTTTTTGTTTTGGGTCACACCCGGCTATGCCAGGGGTTACTCCTGGATCTGCACTCAGGAATTACTCCTGGCGGTGCTCGGGGACCATATGGGATGCCGGGATCGAACCCAGGCCGGCACAGGCCAGCCGCGTGCAAGGCAAATGCCCTACCCACTGGGCTATCGTTCCGGCCCCAAATATCTTTCAAAAGACAAAATTAGTTGAGAAACAAGGGATATTGTTTTACTTATTTTTTCCTTAGAGTTTAGAGTTGCCACATAACAAATTTCAACTAGATAGTGAATTTTCAGCCTATTTATCTTAGTAATCTTTTTTGTGATGTTTTGTGATGATCACATGGTATTTATACAATCATGTGTTTGGTATATTACATGTAATAAAACAGACATAAATCTATTAGAGAGAGATTGTGGGTGCAGGCATTCTTGGCCACACGTGGTGTGGAGTGATCATTCTTGGCTCTTTGAACATGGTTGACTCCTGGATGTTTTTCAGACCAAAGGAGCTGTTGTGGATTGAGCTGGTATCGTCTAAGTGCAAAGCAAGTGCCATAGTCCCTGGACAATCTCTCCAGCACCATAAATCTTTATCACCTATTAATTAAGACAAAAAAGAGTTCAGAAATAAAAGAAGAAATTATAAGCTGGTCATAGGCATGGTTCCATAGGCATGAAATAATATACATAAAGTCCTGAATAAAATTTTATTTATCGTTTAAAAATGATTTTTTGTATTTTTGGCACCCGGGAGGGATGGTGGGTTCTAGCACTGGCCAGTCACCCCAGCAGAGCCTCACAACAAGCCAGATGACCCCCACTCCATGAGGGCTGCCATTTTCCACATCTGGACTTCCCCTCGTCAGAACTCCACTAGCAGACGAGCCTATCACAGCCTGGCTCACATGGCCGCTATGCGCCACACAGTTCATCAATAAATGCTGTATTTAGAGGTGACTACAAGAGTATGCCACCAGTATGGTAAGCCTAGCAAGCTACCCGTGTTGTATTTGATATGCCAAATACCAGTAACAATTATAGACCTCATTCTCATGACCTAGTATAATGATTTGAGGCTCTTTATGTTCCTGGAGCAAGCAGATGCCCTTGGGCTCTACTAGCATGAGACAGGACATAAGGAGATGTTACTGGTGCCCGCTCGAGCAAATCGATGATAAATGGGAAGACAGTGATACAGTGACAGTGATTTTTTTTGGCCATACCCAGTAATGCTCAGGGCTTGCTGCTGGCTCTGCACTCAGGAATTACTCTTGGAGGTGCTCTGTGGACCATATGCGATACCAGGGATCAAATCTGGGTTGGCCACATGCAAGGCAAATGCCCTACCTGCTGTGCTATTGCTCAGGCCCCATTGAGTAAAATTTTTAAAATATCAAAACTATGCAAAATATAAAGAATAGTGTTAATCATCGTCAGTGAAATTGAACTATGTAATAAAAACTGGAGAAGTTAGGTCTAATAATTATAAGAAAAGAGCATGGGGTTTGAGAAATATTATAACAAATTAACCAATTCCATTGCAAGCAGCAAAAAAAAGTAGTGCTGTAGGAATTGTAATTAAATATTTGAGAGTGTAGTTTTCTTCACCTGTAAGAAAAGTCAATGTACAGTGTCCACTATGTCTGTCATACACAGAAAAAATAAAATCATAAAAATAAAGTTTGAGAATGCATAGTATTTATCAAACTTTTTAAAGCATCATGTTGGAGTCAGAATGAAAAATGAAAGGAGTGAATAGAAAAGAGTTTAATGGTAAATTTGTCTATATTTGTAGAAGAAAAAATATGAAACCTCTCTCCTCAGAGTAGTTTAGATTTTTCTCATAGGCATGGTTTCGTTTCATTCTCTACTAATCATGGGTTTCTTAAAGAAGTTATTTTTGGACTTGCTTATTTTCCTATACCATGCAAATCCTGTTCTGACGTCTACTAAAATTTTTGTTTTGGGGCCTGTTGAAACAGAAAAATGAGTCAGATCATTGCCCGAGTAAGATCTAAGCACCACAGAGTATAACCCTGAAACCAATATACATAAAATATAATTTATCTTTTGATTATTATCATTGTAATTCTACATTTTTCTTTTCACTACACTTTGAGATATATTTATACATTATGTTTTGGTGGATTTTCATTTCATTTACTTCAAATTATGCACGCTTACTGATATTTATGTTGGTCCTTTTAAAATTGTTTTGCCAGTATAGGATCAGGAGTGAGCTTAACTCTTCTTAACATCATTAAGCCTTCTTTTTTAGACAAGTATTATTGAGTTGTAGAAATGTGTGAAGTCTGCCACAATTCATACTTTGATAACGACTATGTGTACTATGGCATATGTCTACAACATTCTAGAAGCAAAATGCCATCAAGTCAGTTGAACTGTAACATCCCACTTGACCACAAGATGGAGCCCTCTACTCCAAAGGTCCACAGAACAAGCCTGTTGGAAGCAGAATGTGTAAGTCTGATTCTAGTTTATATGGGTGGGAAGAGCTGTGTCCTTAAGTGTGATAAAGAACGAGTAGTTACAATGCGATATCTCCCATAACTCTGATAAGTGGGAGTCCATCTCTGAACACTAATACAGGTAGTCATCAATGAGCTCCCATCATGCCTCTCTTGGGTAGGAGCTCAGCCCCTCTCAGAAATAACAGAGAGAGAGATTACCTGAATTTGTGAGAACAGAGTCCCAGACCATCACGTGATGCAGAACCAGAGGCAAGGAGATCTAGGAACATCTCCAAATGCATCAGAATGTAAATTAATAATTTCTCATTTCTTGTTTTGTAGGTACAACTGAGCAATGAAGGACCTAACCGCTCCCATCCACACACACATTGCACAGAATTTCTAATAATTCTACATAACTAATGTTAGGCTGCTTATCCTTATTCATGACTAACTCTCCTTTTAAATATATGTAAATCTCATGACTATCAGGGAACATTTTTGCTTAAATGTTCTCATTGCATAATCGTTTAATAATACTTATATTATTTGACAGTGATTACTATATTACCAGAGGCCAAACATATTTTTGCAAAATAAACAATGATTTCTCATTAAGTTGCATAAATTATGCATGTAGGGATTTAAAGGTACTCAGAGAGATAAGCACATGTTCTGCATATTCAAGGTCTGAGTACCATATGAAGTACTGCATGCTCCTCCAAGCAATGCAGAAGAGAAGCCTGAGCACTAATTCAGGAGTAGCACCTGAACAGGAATGGATGTAGTCCCTATCTCAAAAACACATACGTGTACAATATTTCTTGTCATTCATTTTATTTAACCAAATACACATGTCTAATGAACTCAGCTTGTCTATTCCAAAGACATACTTAATATAAATATGATACACATATCAAACTGCATATTGATTTGAATGTAATTCAAGTTCAATGAATAGTTTCCTTTTGGTTTCTGTATTTCTTTGCTGATTTATTTAATTGTATCTCCCTCTTTTGTTGTTGATCTTGATGGTTAAGCAATGACCTGGACATACACTTGTACTTGGCATTGCATTCCTCCTTTAGAGCTGTGATGCTTGCTAAACACTGCATGTAAGATTGTAGCACTTGACTGACCACAGAGTTCACAAAGGTTTTGTCAGCCCTGCTCTCCTACATTCTTGGTGAAGCTCAACGCCGTAATTGAGGTTCTAAAGTTACAACTGTTGTCCTCACTTGGTTCACACAAATGCTCACTAGTATTCCCACATCTGAATCCAATGTTCACATATTTGTAGTTGCAGCGCTTCCGGGTTTACCCCTATTAAGGTGCTCACACATAGAACTGACTTTGGTGTACCTGGAAATCATTGCAGATCAAGAAACACAGTTGGTAATTAAAGGTGATATGCCAGGGATTTGAAATCAGGAAGTCATGACCATCTGCATGCCAGGAAGTCATAGTGTACTATAATATAGTATAGTATTTACATATTAGTGGGAAATACCCACTATTTGTGGTTGTTGCTGATAAACTAGTGAAACTTGCACAATAGACACACACGTAAGTCCATTGATTTCTCCAAGCTAAAAGGAACATTCAAATGGGGAACTTCATCTACAAGCACAGTTAGCTAGGAGAACCAGAGCATGGAGAAAGAATAGAAGGACATTGTGTTCTGCATAGAAGTTTCTGTAAGTAACATGTCTGTTTCTGTTCTCATCCTGGGGCTATCTGAACAGGAGATAGTCTCAGAGTTGACGCTGTCTTCCTGTCTAGAATGAAGGGTCTTGATAGGAAGTCTAGGGTCAGTTAAGGATCAGTTACTTATTTCCGCACATTTTCTTCATGCAACTGGGGGTTTTCACTAATTATTCAATAAAGAATAAAGCATGTATTAAAGCCTTAGCCACTGATTCTCTGCATGTTATTTTTCTGTTAGTTAATTGAAAATTAAGAAAATCATTGGTTTGATTATGGGTATATGTTATCAGAGCATTGAAAAACCCCAACAATTTTGGGATTCGTTGAGTTCCCTAGTCACACTCATGGGCTGATGACCAATGTACAAAGCCATGATCGGCATAGAAAATCCAAAACTCTTTAACTTCATACCAACAGTTAAATGCACTCTGTTACCACCACAGTGGCTGACAGGTTTCCACAGATCAAGAGCTACTGACCAGAGGACCTGACCATGTGCTCTGACCAAGAATGCTGATGCAGAGCTCACCGAGACACTTGCGTGCCTCCAGACCAAGAGGTCTGCCCCTCTCCCTGCCTAAAGCCCCTGTGGGCAGCCTTCTCAAAGTAAAAACTAGCTCACTAATCCAGACCAATGTTGCCTTCATCCTAGACTAGTTTCCATGCAAATACCATAGAGGGGGCTGGCATAGAAAACTGCACCTGAGATAAAATATCTATAGGGTGTGTTTCATGGGGAGAATTGGCTTTCCCTGTGCTCAGCTGATCATGAGGTGTCCAGGAGGGTAGGCGGGTTTTATCCCTGGCTCGCCATCCCAGCAGAGCCTCACAAGAAGCCAGAGGAACTCCCACACCATGAGGGCCGCCATTTTCAACATCCAGACTCCACAGCTCGACCAAGCTCCACCCAAGAGAAAAGCTGATCTCTCCCCCATTGTGGTTCATCAGTAAATGCACGAGATGAGAGCCTGCTACTGAGAGTATACCATCCGCATGGCAGAGCCTGGAAAGCTACCAGTCGTATTTGATATGCCAAAAACCAGTATCAATTCCCATGACCTGAAGGAATGGTTTGAGGCTCTTTGTGTTCCTGGAGCGAGCAGATACCTTTGGCCTACAATAGCACATGGCAGGACATATGAAGATATTACTGGTCCCCTCTCCAGCAAATCGATGAACAACGGGAAGACAAGTGATACAACTGATAGTGATGTCATTCATGCAGATTGATATCTCCATCTTCACAAGGTCTTTTGTCTGGTCTACTCTGCTCCAGGGCAATTTCTTAAGTGCTTTTTTTTTTCGTGATGACAACTTTTTTTTTTTTAACAATTAAAAAGTTCATGTTTGGGTTTTGGTCATACAGTGTTTCAGCACCCGTCCCTCCACCAGTGCCCATCTCCCACCACCAACATCCCGGTTCCCCCTTCCCCAGCCCTGCTCCATGGCAGGTTCTTTATTTCTTTCCCTTTCTCTCTCTTTCTCTTTTCCTTCCCTTCCAGACTATGGATTACAGAACATCCATTAAAAGGTTGTCATGTGTATCCTTTTGCCTCTATTTAATGCTCAGTTCTAGGTTGGCATTAGTACCCTCGACTATTCTTTTCTTAAGTGCTTTTGCTCTTTATTTACTTGGAGGCCCTATGGACTTGTCTTGCATAAGACAAGATAATGTGACTGTTCCTCTGATCTTTGTAGAGCTAATTTCTTTAAAGGGGTCCAGCCATGGTGGACTCTTCCTGAGTACCACCAAGTCCCTTGCAGGGACTTGTGGGGTAAAATGAAATATATCCAATCTAAATAGTACTGGGGCTTATAGTTAGAAAATATGTCGGAATGCCCAGAAGCAATTAATCCAGAGTCACTGACTCACCTGTACCTGCCCTCAAACTCCTTTAATGTTTATACAAGAAAGACCTCTTTGGCATAAAGCTCTGGCCTAAAGATATGCAAAGACTTGTAGGAGGAATGGAGGAATGCCAAATGCAAAGATCCAGGGCTAATGTGTGGGACATAACCCAACCACAATCTACCGTTACATTTATGCATATTAAATATTAGGATATGTAGAAATATTATAAATGAAATTAGTAGATCCAGAGTGAGGTGTATGTTTAAGCCATTGTCATTTTCTATAGAACATGAGTGTATTGTTGCTTAGCAATTGAGTCTAGAATATAATGAAAGATAAAGGGGAAGAGTTTGCTGTTTCATTGTCAAGTAGACTCAAATAAAAATCATTGATCATGGAATTTGGGTTATCAGAAATGATAGGACTACAGGCAGAAATGACCATGGCAACTATTCTTTCAATTGTTGGTAACTCATTCAAAAAAGTTATCTATAAAGACAACAATCACTTGACTATGTGCACAAATTAAAATAAACACAATTTGTTGCGAGTTTTACATATAATGGCGCTATTTAAAAACTGTTTGAGCCGTATTTTGTATATTCTGTTTTATGTGGTTGAGAACAATGAGCACTCTTACTGCGCTTCACTCCTATATTTATATATGAACAGGGTAAGCCGTGTTCATAATAAATTTATGTCTTTAACTTACACCTAACCCTTATCTTTTGCATTTCGTTATACTTTTTTAAAATTACCTTTTAGTGCTTATGATGTTCGATTGTAAGAGGGGAGTTGTTTGTGGTCAGAACAACATAGAGGAAGCCCAAGGGGATGAGAGGGAACTTATATTTACTGACCTGCCCCCCCATTGTTCTTCCCTGCTGACTACATAATGGCTGGGTGAGCTGCTGTTACAAGTAAGGACCTGATACCACTGCACTGGTTATGAGTGTTTCTGAAATATTGCGGATGGTCATGGAATATACCTTCCCAAAGCCATGGTTTCCAAGGACAGCTGATTCTTATGAAGGGAGTAGAATCTGGCAGAGACAAAAAAAAATCTGCAGGTTGGCTCTCATATAGCTCTCATGAAACATTCAATCCATGGTATTTGTGTGCTCAATCAAACAGAGAGTTAATACACTCCTCGTGGCTTACAATCCTAAAATTACAAAATCTAATGCAATGCCATGAGTTTTGAAGACCTAAATTCTTTAGATAACCAATCTTGGTTGGTTTCTTTATGTGACTGAACAAGACTGAGTCGTCCTGATTTTAGGGAAAGGAAAATATGGAGAAAACTGACATTAGATTTTTATTGAATTTTTTATGTGAAACTATTAACAATTTGAGGACATGATGAAATTTCAGTGATAGTAAAATACGAATGAGAGAAAACAGTCCTTTATGGGCAAGTCCTTGTAACTTGCTTGATGAATTTTTTTAAAGAAAAAGTGAATCATGGAAAAGAGGTAGATTTTAAGCTGAAGAACAGAACTGGTTCTTGGTAATGTTTATGCAATTTAAACCCATTTTTTGATGATGCACACATAGACTTTTACAACATTCAATTAAGTTATGGTGCAGTTAAAAATGAGGCTATGATTAATAAGACAAACAATGTAATATATAGGTTTAAACAGACAAGTTTGCTCAGAAAAGAAAATTAGAAAACATCTGATTGTATTATATGTATTAAGTGCAGGATACATACATATATATGTATATATATGTATATGAATAGATATTTTTAGATAGCAATATTTGTACATTATATGCTATGCATGCTCTTAATTTTGTTATTAGATGTATGTTATAAATGTATTTGCTAATTAGGTAAACATAGTTTAATTGCACATGATATTAGATAAACTAATGTAGAAGCACATATAAAAGAGGAAAGCATGTAACTTATATCTAGAAAATATACGTAGATATTTCTATATACATAGTTTATGGCATAAATACTCTTAACACTCATTTCCTCTTTATGTAAAGACATTGAAGATAAGTAATAGAAATTCTTTTACCAGCTTGCTAATTTTGCAAAAAAAAAAAAAAAAAAGAGGCATGCAATAGCCAGGAATCACTTGGAAAATTGCTATGCATTTTTAGAGATATTTTGATAGTGAAGTTTTTCAACATTTGTGTATAGCAGAGGGGCTGATATAAAATTTTGATGAATATATCAAATGTGAGTAATGTTGTAGATAAATAAACTCTAATACCATGGTGTTTGATTTGTAAGCCTAGGAACAAATTGGAAAAAAGCACTGAACAATTTGATATTCCAAAAAAATGCAAAAAACACAATTATAGGTAAAATAGGATTGTTTCCATACAGTGAATTACAAATACATACAAATATGTGATAGGAAGAGTTGGTATTATAAATATTACTCTGACCAACCTTAAAAACAGAAAATAACGAGGTTCCAGCAATAGTAAAATACAGAAAAACATGCTGTTCATTCATCTACCAATATCTTTTCCAAAGGTTTTACTCACAAAGAGGTTTAAATTATAAATTATTAAATACAAGGAAAAAGCTACAGTCCAGAAAATAGGATATAAATCTATTACAAAAGGCATTGCCGACAAAATTAACTCAAATTGTCAAACTCGAATTGGAGTTCAATTTTTTGGGAGCAAACTATTCTGCACTAGACTAACTCACGTCTTTGACAGACTTGCTTTAAATCTGACTTTTGTATTGCTCTTCTATTGCACCTAACTGCCATCTCTGCCTTTCCTTGTGTTTGTATCCTTTAGTACTGCTGCTGTGATGGTGTGACGCAGTAAGAGGACAGATGTTTCAGGTTAGCACAGCATTCCACCAGCTTAGGGGAAGAGCCAGAACAGGGGTGTTTCCAGCCTTGCACTTCTTTGTTCTTCCACGATGGCTCTATAATGGCTGAGGGTGAACTACTGGTGCAAGTGAGCGTCCTGCTCTTGCTTATGGGGTTCAGGGTATTTCTCTTCCCATGTGTATGGATTCAGGTTGCGCACTGCCAAAACCATAGCCCCCCAGAAGTGATAATTCCCTTCAAGGTATCAAGGACTGGCAGAGACACAAAACCTTCAAGCTGGCTCTCCTATAGCTTGCGTTTCGGGGGACAGAGACACATTGTCCACATGAAAACCAACAAGTTATTTCTGGGTAAGCACATACCAGTGTTCACCTACACAGAGCAGGGAGCACTGCTGGAGCACCACCCCTTCTTGCAGGATGACTGTTTCTATCATGGTTACGTGGAGGGCGACCCGGAATCCCAGGTTGCCCTCAGTACCTGTTTTGGGGGCTTTCATGGAATGCTAAAGACAAATGGCGCTGCTTATGAAATCAAGCCCAAAAGATTTTCTACCATATTTGAACACCTCGTATATAGGAGGGAGAGTGACGAGTCCTTTACTCCTGCATGTTGTGGGTTGACAGATGAAGAAACCACAGGAAAATTGAAACTTAGGAAAAGGAGAAGCACCACGAAGATGCAGGTTAGGTACTTGGACTGGTGGACCCACACGTTTTATATAGAAATGGGAGTGGTTGTAGACAACCAGAGATTTCTTCATTCCAACAGCAATATCACACTGGTGTTCAATGGCGTCTGCCTGGTAATGAATCAAGCAGGTCTGATGCTGAAAGCGTTGACCCTCCAGGTGGCCTTAATGGGAGTTGAGGTCTGGTCAGAGAAAAACTTGGTCCCGATAGGTGATTTGAACGAAACATTGAAAAGCTTTTGTGTTTGGAAGCATTCTGCCTGGGTTCAACGCCTGCCACATGATATTGCGCATCTTTTTGCAAAGAAAGAATTTTTCACGCACTCTAGGTGCAAGTTATTGGGGAGCAGCTTGTGATCCTAGTCGTAGCTGTGCAGTTGAGGCTTTCTTGAAGGACAGTATAGAAACATTTTCTTACACAGTGACACATCAGATTGGCCATAATGTGGGGATGGTGCATGATTCTATAGAAAATTGTACTTGTGGGGGAGGATCATTGCATCATGTTTTATGAATTTAAGCCTTCAAGCAAATTCAGCAACTGCAGTTACAGTGAATTTTTGGGATTTTGCATACTCACAAACATGTATGTATAGTTTGTCAAATCCAAATAAGATCTTCAAGCATGTACGTTGTGGGAACAGTGTGATTGAAGAAGGAGAAGAGTGTGATTGTGGCACCATGCATTCATGCTCTGAAGATGAGTGTTGTCAGTCAAACTGTACTCTGGTTCCTGGGGCTAGTTGTGCTTTTGGACTTTGCTGCAAAACTTGTGGGATCATGAGCTCAGGAGAAATCTGCAGGAACATTGAAACTGAGTGTGATCTCCCAGAGTGGTGCAATGGATCATCACATCATTGCCCAGAAGATGTGTACATGCAGGATGGATTACCTTGCTCTGTTGGCTACTGTTATGGGAAAAGATGCAATGGACGTGATGAACAGTGTAGAAAAATCTTTGGCCCAAAGGCCAAGAGTGCGAACATCAAGTGCTATAAAGAAATTAACAGCAAAGGTGACCGTTTTGGACACTGTGGTATAAATGACACTCAGTATATAAAATGCAATGACTCAATAGCCTCTGTGGGAGGATCCAGTGTCAGAATGTGATCACTCTTCCTTTGTTGAGAGATCATAGCACTATACATTTACAACCTTCAAAGACATCCATTGCTGGGGCACTGACTACCATATCGGCATGAGTCTATCTGATCTTGGTGCAGTGATGGATGGCACAGTGTGTGGTCTAGATCAAATCTGCATCCAAAGAAAATGTGAGGATATGTCATTGTTGGACCTTACCAGTTGCACAGTAGGCATTTGTACCAATAATGGAATCTGCAACAATAAACATAATTGCCATTGTGACTATGGATTTTCTCCACCATTCTGCTCGGAACCAGGTTATGGAGGTAGTATTGATAGTGGCCCGGCACCTGAAAAACAAGAGTTTAATCGGGATCATGGCCTTGACTACTTGCTAATAAATTGGGTTTTTCGTATTCTAGCTTTATTATTCTGTGCCTGCTGTTTGATTATTGTAGGGCCATTTGAGGATGAAGAGGATATAACAGGGATGTAGACAGACAACAAAGCAACATTCAGGAACTTTGTTCAGTTACAGTAGTCTGCTTCCATCTTCACCATGAGCAGAAGAGTAGAGAATTTCTTTATCAAAGAGGAGAAATATTTTACGTTTATGTTAAAAAGACCAAATTCTTAGGAACTTTCCAATATAGAAAGATTAAGCATCCTGGAAATAAAACATACAACAGCATATTTTACAGACCAGCAACAGAAAATTACCAAGATCACTAATATTTTCTATCTTCAACATTATTCATTAAACAATTAGCAAACTGTGCTTATACTCAGCATATTTTTTCTTTGCCATTGTTTTATACAAGTCAGTGTTTAGATACTCATGGAAATAATTTTATTTCCTGGTTAAGGGGCATTGCTCATGGTGTGTGTGTATGTGTGTGTGTGTGTGTGTGCATGTGTGTGTGTGTTTGTGTGTGATTCTAATTACTAGTTCTTAATTACAAATATTCTGCCTCTTTTAAATCTTATTTATTGCATAGGGGACAGGAATATATATGTGCATGTGTGTATATATGAATATATATGTATATATATATATATATATCCTCTGCCTAAAGGAACTAGAATAACATGAGAACGTGAAGGATTTCTGATGGATATTTATGCCAGCTTTAAATCATTAAAAGTTTTCATTCTGTATCCAGATTAATTAAATCTAATCCGTCTAATGTCAAGATTTAATATAATTTATTATTATTCTAATTTTCATACTTTATATGTGGAATGATTATAATTTTGATAATTTCTTTATCCAACCATAATCACTGGCTCATTTGCAGCCTCTGCTCTTGGCAATATTCACCTACAAGATTTAGACACAAAATGTTTCTGTTTCTGTCTTCAACCAAGTCTATGCTATTCTTATGAATTAAGTTGACTAATTATCTCTTCATGGTTTTTAGACCCTACTGAAAATATATGCACTCCAACGGTCCCACTCTTTCTCTTAGACATCAATTGTTGGTTTCGTTTATATAATTTAGCTAAACTGACTCTGTTTCAATCTTAGTCTAATTGACAAAACAGGAGGGACCAGAAAGATAGTAGAGCAGATTGGGTGATTGTCTTCCAAGAGGCTGACCTGTGTTCAATTCCAGGTATGCTCTCTAGTTTTAGAACTTTGACTGGAGAAATCCCTGAAAACATAACAGGTATAAACCCTGAGCACTTCTGTGTATGACTATAAGAGAAAATAACAATGACAAAAAAGACAAGAAAAGAAAAATAATCTTGAATCAAAATGTACTGGAAGTTTTTGTCCAACTTTTGATCTTCAAGGAGTTTAAGATATTACTCAGAATTATTTACAATATATGCACACATAATAACAATACTTCAATATATAAATTAGAGGACAAGAATACTTGATATTCAATTCTATTGTACTGAAGAGAAAAAAGTGAGTTGTAAATCACGTTAATGCATATGAGCATGCATCTGGGTGTTTATTGGTAAGCTTATTATAGCACATAGATGCATTCATATATATAATGAACATAAATATTCATTATGAACATATGAACTGATACAATTTTATTTGAATGATATTTTAAATAAAAATGTGTGGAGTGAGGGTAGTAAGACGGAGTTTGAGACAAAGGTGAAGATATGTAACACTTGTATGGAATGGCATACACATGAAACTGTTATTAACTGTTCTTTATATGGTATATTTTTAAAAATCTGAGAATAAATATAATATAATTATGACAAACAATATGATGTATGATGTGGAAATCTCAGCAGAACAGGTCCCTCAGCAAAGAAAACAATAAAATTACTTATATAGTATACACACATAAAATATAAATTATATTTCCAGGTATGTACTTTGGTATTATGCATATAACACACCATCCAATTTTGTATGATATAGTCACACTGGTATGTTTTAGAACATAAAAATATGGAAATGTATGCCTACTGAGTAACATTATAGTTATGATTAAAATTTTCGGATGCAAGTTTTTGCATCTCTGAGAACCTGTTGATGTTGAATATGAAAACATCTTAAACTTGGTTCAATAAGATCTTTTCCTCATAAAGAACAATTTCCAGTGCTCTAATTAAGCACACAGGTCTAGCGGAACATAAACTCACTAAAACTTGTCCTTAAATCTTATTTTCTTGTACAAGAGCTTTGTGAGATTTAATGAGCAGGGCTTAAAATTCTGTACATTTGGAACCCAGCTATAGTAATAAGAGACTTACCTTAAGTAAATGTTCTGTCAACTCATGGCATGCATACTGCTTTAGTCTGTGTAGGAGAGTAGGAGATATGAATCCAACATAAGCCTGCAGAGCTCCTTTGTAAACCTCTCTCTTGGTAAGAAGATGTTGCATAATTTTAGCGAGGAGACAGTGTTCAATCATATTTAATACTATTGCAAGCTCAGGACCATAATTCGACAAAAAAGGCAGAAACAAAATAGGTTGAAATTTGTGACACACACTCACACAAAAACACACACTCTCACACACACACCATTCCCAAGGAACTTAATACCATAAATATTGAAATTTGATGAATATATAGGGCCGAGATAGCCTGTCTTCCTTCAATAGGTGTGAGGTGGATAGAAACTGTGTATTCTTCTGTAAAGGTGTGTGCTTAATGTGTTTAGCTAGGGTTGGGGAGTTGGGTATGAAGTGAAACTGGGAGCACTTGTGGAGGTAAGTTGACACTGGTGGTGGGATTGATGTTGCAGCATTATAAGTTTAAACAGAATGATGAATAACTGTGAATCATTGTGCGTTAACAAAAAAATTCTGTGCTAATGCATTTTAGAGTTGACATGAAATAGATAATACCTACATCTCCTAATTTAGTAAGAGTAAAGGGTATTAACAAAATTCAAAAGGAAAATGCGAATAAGCCATGAAAAGCAATGTATTTTTTGTCCTATGTAAAATTGGTTTTATAGTAGCAAATTTTATATTATACATGATGCCAAACTGTCTGCATTAATAAGTAAAAATTGCATTGATAATCTCTGTGGATCTGATAAAGCTGACCAGATATAGAATATTCAGTAATTCTTAAAAAGTTAATTTGTTATTGATAATGTGTAAGTTTCCCTAACAAGTTTGAAGTGAATATATATCTTCCTGATTCTAATTTTTGGGTGACCAGAAGAGTATGAGTGAATGTCGTACTCTGTATCACATGCTGGGAAATAGTTCTGTCCTTTAAAAAGAGGCTCCTTTATTTATTTATTTTTTTGTTTTAGGAAATAAAACTTGTCCATTTATTTATTTTTTTCAAATATTTAATTATGCCACCATGAGATATACAATTACAAAGATGTTCATGCTTGGGTTTCAGTCATCCAGTGTTCCAGCACCCATCCCCTCACCAGTGGCCATTTCCTACCACCAATGTCGCTAGTTCCTCCCCCCTCCCTAGCCTGCCTCTATGGCAGGTTCTTTCTCTCTCTCTCTCTCTCTCTCTCTCTCTCTCTCTCTCTCTATCTCTATCTCTTCCTCTCTGTTCCTTCTCCTACATTTGTGGATTGCAATACATATATTTAGAGGAGGTTACTATGTGTATCTTTTTGCTCAGTTCTAGGCTGGTATCATTTTCGACAATTATTAGCACACTGTCCCCTTTTCTGTCTTTTTTTTTTTTTTTGCTTTTTGGGTCACACCCGGCAATACTCAGGGGTTAGTCCTGGCTCTGAACTCAGGAATCACTCCTGGAGGTGCTCTGGGGACCATATGGGATGCCGGGGATCGAACCCAGGCCGGCACAGGCCGACCGTGTGCAAGGCAAGCGCCCTACCCGCTGGACTATCGCTCCGGCCCCTCCTTTTCTGTCTTATCTAACCTCTGACTCCTACACATTTGTGGTAGATTCCACCTTTGATAAGACCTCCTGATTCATATTTTGCCTGACTTTGGATATTGGCATCATAATATATGTATATATACATATATATGTATATATATGTATATATATACATACATACATATATATTTAAATAATGCAAATAAATGCAGTCATTCTATAGCTGTCTTTTTTCCTTCTGGCTAATTTCACTCAACATGATCCTCTCCATTTCCATCCATTTATAGGCAAATTTCATAACTTCATTAAAAAGAAGCTCCTTTAATCCTTCTTAGAATACTGGTTTGAAGACAATAAATTCCCTAAGTATGTACCTACCCATAAAAGCTCTTCAGCATTCTTTCAAATCTGAATAATAACTGAGACAGAGAGAATATTCTTGTTCAGGTAGTCATGTCAGTGAGTTTTTATTCTATACCTCTCTGATTTGCAGAGGCTGATTTTGTATACCTGCTGTGAGTCTTATGAGCTTTCCTTTGTATGGACTTTCTCTTTGAATCTTGCTTCTTTCAATATTTGCTTTGTCTTTGGCTTTTGTCTTTCTGAGCACAATGCTTCTTGGAGTTTGCTCTGCCAAGCAATACATAGGCTTAGTTATATGCAATTCATGTAATAAAACTTATTATACACTTATGTTCTTGTACTTCTATCAACTTTTATGATAAATTTATTTTATATTTTCTGATTAAATAGAATGAAGATTTCACAAAAAAGGCACAGAGTTTCTGTGTGACATAGCCTATCCCCATATTTCCATCTACTTACATAACAAAGAACTAGCAATAGAAACATATTGCTATATTTCAAACTATAATTTCTAAAATGTAAAAAAGGATATATGAGAATTGTGTCTTCAAACATAAAGGAAGAATGGGTGTTGTTGGATGCAGAGGGCACAAAGGAAAGTGCATATTGGTGGGAGGAAATAAACTTGGTTAAAGGATGGGGGTAGGTAGATGACTGAAACTCAGTCATGAACAAACTTTTGACTGTGCATCTCATGGTGATCTAATAAAAAACAAACAAAATGGATGCACACCTATGTTTTGCTTATTATTCAATATAATGGCCTTGCTATGAAAAGAAATCTCAAATGCCTAATGAAAAATGGATGGGTAAAGAATTTATGGTATTGCCAGAAAGATAGGATAGGGGTAAGAAAATGTCAGTACACTGCCTGTCACTGCATATGGTCTACTGAGAACAGTCAGTCTCCAAACAGATTCAGAAGTTAGACTAGGTGTGCCCCAAATACCTAATAGAATATAGTATATTTTAATATAATATAAACTAGAAAACTCTGTAGCCATAGAAAAGTAGAAATTCTCTGTGTCTGCAACTTAGATGGAACTAGAGGGTAAAATGCCAGTGAAGTAAGTCAGAGTTAGGACAAACACTGGATGATTTCTATCACCTATGGTCACTTGATCACTTGATCACTTGACATCCCGTTATTTGTCAATTTGCTCAAGCTGGCACCAGTAACGTTTCCATTTGTCCCTGCCACGTGCCAGTGTAGACCAATGGCATCTGCTTGCTCCAGGAATATGAAGAGCCTCAAACAGTTCATTCAGGATCTTGAGTTCTTCTTCGTTTTGGCAGCCTAGTTTGGCCCAGAGATTTTATCAGCCCCTCCTTGCTCGTCCTTCTTAGTGCTGCCGTAGGGGCTCTTTCAGGGTCAGGGGGATGAGATCCATTGTTTTTGCTAGTTTTGGCTTATTGAATACTCAATGGACAGCTTTCTAGGCTCTGCCTTGCAGGTGGGATACTCTCGGTAGCTTGCCGGGCTCTCTGAGAGAGGTGGGTGGAACACGCTTGGTAATGTACTGATGAACTGAACAGCAGGGAAGCAGCCGCTCAAAATAGAGAGAGAGTTGGTAGCAGCACTGCCCCATGTAACTGTGTCCATCACCTGTGGTATACAGAAGAAACAGCAATAAGAAGATGGAAGGTATCATATAATGGCACATTATTGGTCTTGGATTTTAGAACAGATAATCCATATGTATATGTTTATATATGTATATATACCTTGCTTCTCATTTATACATTTATGTATATATGTACATATGTACACACACAACAAAAGGACTTTAATATAAGGGTGTGTGCATTGATGCCAATGAAATAATTCCAAAAGACCATAAGCATTAACACTGTTGCTAATAGTGTCAATATGTTAAGCAGATACAGTGTACAATAATCATGTTATAATTGACTGGTAAGGGAAGGTGTATGTGTATGGGAAGTTGCCTTCAGATGTGGGTGGAGACATGCAAATGCTTGTTGCTGGGGATGGATCTAGAACATGGTGTTCCTGGAATGCTAGCACTGTCAATATTAGAAATCATAGTGTGAAATGAAAATTATAAAATGAAAAATACTAAAGAATAATGTACCCCCTTGTAGTTGGTCCCTTTCATACTCTTCCATTTAGCACAAATATTTTCTTCAGGTTTGATATATTAAATTCTCCTAATATGTACAAACATGAATTTCACCCCTTATTGACAGATTCACCACTGCACATCGTGATCTTGTCAGAACTTTCATGAAATCAATGTATTGCTCACACTTATAGTCATACTGCCAGAACAGTTCGCATCACTTGCTGAAAGTTTCCATTATATATTATTGTGCGATTGAATGACAATAAAACTTCTCAATCGATCTCTTAAAACTGTTAATAATACCTTTCCACAAATTCTCAGAATGAAAAATTTAAAGTCAAGCATACACACAAATCAATTTGCTTCTGACTATATTATTTCTTGATCATGAAACGTGGACATCGAGAAATCTTGCTGGTCGGATGCAGAAACACCTAAGCTGTACCTAACCGGAAATGAATTGCGGAACTACTTCATTTACAGCTACAGAGCAAAGGTCCAGCAACAGGAGGAAGGAACTGCTTACAGGGAGGCCGAAAAGAAGCTTTTTCCCTTCTGCTTCATTCCATAATTTCCAAATCACACTGTTACTATACTCACATTTATTGCTCCACCTACATTCAAATGTTTAATCCTAACTCTTTGCTGCGCAGTAGAAACCTCTCTGTGAAGAATAAGTTAGGATTACATCAAACCAAGGAATATTGGGATCAATATTTGATCAGCACCCACTGTGCGAAGGGTTCAGAGTCAGAATTTCTGTCCTCCATGGTGGGAGAAGATACAGCTGCTGCTTTTCTCTTCACTCCAAGAAGGGTCCTTAGGCAATAGTCAACGTTTTGTACCTTGGTATTGAACTTTCTACTCTTCTCCATTATGAGGAGTAAGCATGTTTTTTAAGTCATTCATTTTATGATAATATACTATAGAACTCAAAGCTGATACTGAGCCCTTTATCTCCCTGACTGGCCTTTATCTATATCAAATTATATCTATATCAAAGTATATGAGAGACTCTCACACATGGGGCAGAGCTGTTCCTTGCTCTCCCTGTGCACAGCCGTTCATGAGGCAGTCGGGAGGCATGGTGGGTTCTAGCCCTGGCCCACCACCTCGGCAGAGCCTCACAACAAGCCAGACCACCCCTCCCCTCACTCCACGGGCGCCGCCATTTTCCACTTTTGGACTTCCCTCTCGTCAGAACTCCACCCAGCAGACCAGCCCATCACAGCGCTGTTCATCAATAAATGCTTTATTTGGAGGTGTTTAAAAAGAGTTTGCCTCCCGCTCGACAAGCCTGGCAAGCTTCTCGTGTTGTATATGATATGCCAAATTCCAGTAACAATTATATTAGGTCATTCCCATGACCTAATATAATGGTTTGAGGCTCTTTATGTTCCTGTAGCAAGCCGATGCCCCTGGCTCTACTGGCATGAGACAGGACATATGGAGATATTACTGGTGCCCGCTCTAGGAAATAGATGATCAACGGGAAGATCGTGAGATTGTGAGATCGTGAGATCAAAGTATATACAAATTTTTTCATTCTTCTGAATAAATTTTCTTCCATCTTAAGCACCTAGTGTAATATTTTTAATGCTTTTGTTCTTTTAGTGGACAACCCCTAAATTTATTAATTGAATAATGCCTCTCAGATTATCAAAGTAACCCTCAGGTTATTAATAAAAAAGATAATCCAAAGAACAGAACACAAAGTTTTACTAATACACAAAGAAATAACACATGATGGATCTACAGCATTTTATTGCTTATTGATTATATTATGAGCAAATATTAACAAACATTTAGCACAATATTATTTAATATTTATGTAACAACAATTATACCAATTATATAGAATTGGCATTACTGAAGTTAAAGACTTCCATACATTTAATTTAAAGTAAATTACTCCTGTAATTTACTTTTTGATTATCATCTACTTGACTGAAATGAATAGATATTATAGGATTAAAATACTTATCTGTATAAATAATGATTAAGTAAATATTTATATGCTAAATAAATATTGTATGTACATATAAGCAAGGGTTGATGGAACACTAAAATGGAGACCTCATAGAAAAACACAAGTATGTTGGCTCTATTGAATGAAGGAACAGAATGGTTCTCAACTTCTTACTAGTCAAGTACCAAAAAAAGCAGCTAATCCATGCTTTAAACTGTCCAGGTGGTTTTTAACTACTATAATACAATGTCCTGAAATTGTTGTTTTATAACAAGTAGTCACAGTTCTGAAAGTATTTGTTATAAAATTTCTAAATTTATGTTTATATGACAGAAGGAATTAATAATTATCTTCACTACTTCATATATAGCTATAGGCTATTCATTTGCCTTCATTCTTTAGTCATTCTTTAGAACTACCTTCTAAGCACCTACCGTCTAATACAACATAATTCGTTGGTTAAGATTTCAACATAGGGGGCCGGAGGCGATAGTCCAGCCGGTAGGGCATTTGCCTTGCACGCGGCCGGCCCATGCAGGCCTGGGTTCGATCCCTGGCATCCCATATGGTCCCCTGAGCACCACCAGGAGTAATTCCTGAGTGCAGAGCCAGGAGTAACCCCTGAGCATTGCCGGGTGTGACCCAAAAAGAAAAAAAAAAGATTTCAACATAGAGGAGCCAAAGCAATAGTGTGGCCTTACTGGCAGCTGATCCCTGATGACATACGGTCCTCTATGCACTGCCAGGAGTAATCCATGATGATATAAGGTCCTGTACACACTGCCAGGAGTAATCCATAATGATATAAGGTCCCGCACACACTGCCAGGAGTAATCCCTGAGTGCAGAATCAAGATTAATCCCTGAGCACTACCTTTGTGAGGACAAAAAATAATCTTTATTTATTTCCAAGAAATAAATATAGGTACTTATATTTAATTCAAGCAATAGTAATATTTTCATACAACATAAACTATAAAAATGATCAACTATGGATTGGGGAAACAAAAGCATATTTAGTTGGCCAAAAATAATCCTTTTGATAGAGGATTTGATAGTTAAAGAATAGAGCCAAGTTTATGATGCAAAACCTTTTTACAGCAATTGAAATTCTTCTACATTGATATTTTCTCCTTTTTAATATTAAGGCTATCTAAATATTAATTTTATTTATTTATATTAATTCCATGGCAGAGCCTGGCAAGCTACCCGTGGTGTATTCGATATGCCAAAAACAGTAACAATAATGGACCTCATTCCCAATGAATGGAGACGTTACTGCTGCCCACTCTAGTAAATTGATGAACAAACAGGAAGACAAGTGACAAATATTATTAGTTACTGTATTAAGCCAAAAGTCTCTGATGGTTTTACTGTATTTCCTAAATTGAAACATTGGAGTACAAATTCCATTTCGTCAGAAAAGTATCATTGTAGAGTATTATTGAGGAGACAGATTACAGAATTGGAGGTTTCTCAGATTTACCAGAAACAATCCTGATTTAAAATACATACCTGGAAGGGAATTGCATCAAGTGAAAATTGAACTGTTCTGTCATAGGCAAGAATCTACCTGAACCTTGGGAGAAGGACATCATAATCACTAGTCTTCAGAGGGAATAAGGTATTCGTGATTTAATACCAGAGCACTAGCTTACAGATTTTTAAGAGCATTTCTGCAAAATCACACATTTTTTAGTAATTTACTCCAATAGTTCTGTGAAACTAATACAAAGATGATCCCAGTCATAGTCAAATTTGTTTCCTTCTTAAAATTTGTTTTCTACTTAAAACAAAATTGTTTCCCACTTAAAATTCCTACTTAAAACAAATTTGTTTCCTACTGAAAATTTTTATTTACAGTGAAAAGAAAGTGTGAATGTTCAATGAAAGAAGGTGACCAAATTTTGTAAGTAGTAAAAGACACTGAAAAAAAAAAACAAGTACACTGATAAAACCACTTTTATCTTTTATTTGGTTAAACATTGATAGTTTATGTATTATGCTTGTTCTCATTGTTACCCTAGTCAACTTCCTAGATTATCAATTTTGAATATCATTAAGCTTATTTAATATTCAATATGTTTCCCTACAATATTTTATTGCTTCTAGTTTCTTCTAAAATTGGTTTTACTTTACTTACTAGTGATAAGTACCATATAAATAAGACATATTTACATGTATATTAAGCATTGTTTATACATTAGACTTATTAACAAAGGTACACATTAACATATTTGATTCAATGAAAATATCTTAAATAGAATAAACTAGTTACTGATGTGGAAAAGAGTTCTATAATATGTGTACATATATATTCAGTGGAAAATCTCTAATTAGAACAAAAGTATTGTCAGCATTATTAAGAGAAAATTTTTTCAGTGTAATTAGATGATGATATTTTGTAAAAATAAGAAATATAGCCAACTTTATTTATAATACAGAATAGGTCAATGAAAAGTTTGAATAGTTCATTTGAAAAGTTAAATGAATGACAGAGTTACATTGAGAAGCTACCAAACTTCATCGCTATGATATATAGAACTGGGTGTATTTGGTTGCTTAGCAGCTGGATCTAGAATGAAATCACTATCGAGCATTGAAGGAAAGCAAGTTTATATTTCTACTATGCCAGATCTGATGTAAAAATACCCTTTTTATCATGATCTTAAGGTAAGAGACAAAAAACTCTATAATTTCTATAAGTAGAAATTTTAAAAAGTTATTTAATCTATTCCTTCACAAATTATCTGAAATCAGAAGCACCAAAATATTTGTGAACATGTAAACACATATGAGATCAAACAACTACATGTATGCTTATCATATGAGCCCATTTTAGATTTCAAAATCTTGAGTGAAAACCTTTGTTTAACTTGAACTCAATTTAACACCTTTGAGAGCCCAAAACTTTGGTTTAATACAATGGTAATCATTTGGCAAACAACTATTTAGGGCACAAATTAATGAGAAAGATGAGGTAACTATAAGAGAGAGATTGATGAACTTGATAAGACTAGCAATAATTGGGATACTAGAATCTTATAAAAAATATGATATATCAAGTATTCCTCCCTCCATTTTGTCTAGCCTGGTGGCCCTGGAGCTGCCCTGGGGCCACCAGCCATAGCATGAAGAGCCTCACAAGAGACTGGGGAAGTTGGAACTCGGCTCGCCCTGGGCCCAGCTGACTATGGGCCCCCCCGAGGGCAGATGGGTTTTTGGAAGTGGGCCCATCAACTGTGGGGGTCCCAGAAGCAGCCGGATGAGATTCTCTCACCACACTAGCCACCATTTTCTCTGTCCAGACGCTGGGAAACTGCCTCACGACCAGATTAACAGAGCAAAACCAGTTTGAGCCCAGGTCGGCGTGGCGCAAGCGGCTGTGCGGTCCATTAAAATAGTGGAAACAGTGATGTCTTTTAATGCACTGCATTCCACGATGTGCAGGAAAGTTTGGCGGGAGGGAGAGATAAAGAGGAGAGAAATGACGTACAGAACCCGCCAAGTAGTTGAGGTGTGGGAGTGGGGAGGGAGGTGGGGGCATTGGTGATGGGAGATGGGTTTGGGTGGAAGGGATGGGTATCGGAACACTGTAGAACCAAAACTCTACATGAGCATCTTTCAATTGTATGTCTAAAATGGTGTAATAAAATTTTTTTTTGGGGAGAATAATAAAATAAAATAAACTGTCAAAAATATGATATATCAAGTACACTTGAATGTGATTTTTACAGTATATACTATAGCAAAGCTTCAATGTTCAGTGTCTCAGAAAGGTATATCTCTGGAGTCATTATAAAAAGTAGCATATTTGAGATGGATATATACATATATTGTCATATATGTGTATATATACATAATATTATATACATTATATATATATATATATATATATATATATATATTGTCCTGCCCCTCAAGGTGTTGCAGGTATGGCTGCAGTGCCCAGCTATGTTGGCAGGTGGCAGACAGGAGACAGACTTGTCTACACCCAAGGCTCTGCCCCATGGACCCTGGGTGGTTGATGGTGTGACATAGAAAAAGACTGGGTCCCCTGGAATGAACCCAGAGCCACAGCAGATCCTGGCAAGCTACCTGTGGGGTATTCGATATGCTAAAAACAGTAACAATAATGGACCTCATTCCCAACAAATGCAGATGTTACTGGCACCCGCTTGAGCAAATTGAACAACAGGAAGACAAATGACAAGTGATGTATGTGTGTATACATATATGTATAAAGATATGTATATAGTGACTCAATTATGGTTTAAATTTCATTTTCCTAGTATATGCCTATAAGCTGAGTGCTAAGGAATATTCTGATACTGTTATGTCGGCTAAGTTTTCTCCTAATACTACAATGTTACTGTTTATAAATCCCTGTTCTCTATAACACATGATAACTTATTTCCTAATAAGTAATATGTGTCAAGACAATCAAGAGAAATACAGAGCACATTTTATTTCACTTCTTTTTGAAAACTTTTGTCTTCAAATTTCTATTTTCTTCTGAAGGGATTCTTTATATTTGTTAACATTTTTTCCCCTTTATTACTAATAATATTCCCACGTGGCATCAAAATTTGGTCATTTTAATAATCACTAAATCTTCAACATAAAATACATGTCCAGATCGATTTTCTGAACAAAAAAACACACCATTCCCTATATAACCTTTAAATAAATATGTGGTAAGTAAAGAATTCCTAGTATTACATTAAATTTAAATTATCATATATGCCCAAAACAGTAACAATAATGGACCTCATTTCAATGAATGGAGCGTTACTGGCACCCACTCATGCAAATCAGTGAACAACGGGAAGACAAGTGATACAAGTGTGAATTCAGTAATACGCATCTCTGATGAAAACTAATGCAATTTTTTTGCTTTAATGAGGATTATGACCTTTCTGAATAGGAACCAAGTCATTCCATCATAGCTAATATTCCTGCACTTTTTACATTCTTAGAATAAAATTTGAGATTCATTCTCAAACTAAGCAAAAATGAGAAGCTCTTATTGAAGAAGTATGAGTAAAGAGGATTTTCTAACTAAAAGGGAACTATGTTTGAGACAGGAAAATTTCTAGAGAAAAGAGAAACCAAAATTGAATTACGTGTAAAAACCTAAGGGAATATAACAATAGTAAAGTGGGTATGGAACTTTGCTCGCATGTGATGAAGCAAGGTTTGATCCCTGGCACCCCATATGGCAACTGAGTCTCACCAAAGAGATCCATGAAAAGAACAGAGACAGGAGTAAGTCTTAATCAAGACAGACCTCCCCTTTGCCCCTCAAGTTGAAAAAATAAATAAGAAAGCATAAAAAGAGGGCTAACTGGATATAACAGTAGGTAAGTGCTTATCGTGTAGGCTGAGATCCAGGTTCTATCCTCTGTACCATATATTTTTCTCAAGCACTGCCAAGGATGATCCCTGAGTTCAGAACCATGTGTGCTCTGACATCTCTGGGCTTGTCCCAGAAATCTAAATGAATAAGCAGCCAAAAAAAGTAGAAAATTAAACAAGCATTCCAGATTATGGACTTATAAAACAAATTCATTTTACTTTACCTACAATGGCAAAGACATTTGTCAGATGTATTGAGATCATGTGGAGAGCACTAAAAACTTTTACTATTCGTCTATTTAATGGTCAGTATTATAGACCATAGGCATCCTTCATCTAGTGTTGAGTTACCTTTTATTTATAGCTGTCTGTTTTCTACTCAGCAGGTGCAATGGTTAGTTAAAATATTGCTTTTCTCTTTCCTTTGTGCACTTTGCACGCCCTTCTGTTGGAGCAACATCCTTTCCTACAAACACAGGTAGACAGCAAAGGGGATACACTTGTAATCATGAAGTTAATTAACTTTGATGTATTTACTCCTGATAGCCATCATGTTTCCTAACTTAAAACCTCTGTTGCCCTTAAATTGATTCTAGTTTCTTACTAGGAGGAGGATCCCATCACAGAGGGAATGAATAGACCCATACCATGCCTTGAGTAAGCTACCTTGACTCTGATATGGGACAAACTGCCATGAGAAACATAACTTAAGAGCATATTGGAACAAACTCTTTACTGACCCAAAGACAAGCAAATGATTAAGGCCCCTGTTAGGAAAAAACTAACATGACCTGGGGACTGTAGTCTGGAATGTATGGCAAGGAGTTCCCATGTCCCCAGAAATAGCTACCCTGTAAGTGTAATCCAGGGTGTAGATAAATGTCTGTATCTCTTTCTGTTTATATAAAACAACTAGAAATATTATTTGTTTGTATGTTTACCTGCAAAGAAAAGGAGAAAACAAGAGTAGGATTGTGCCTTTTTCCTGTGATGACCTATAGCCCCAAGGCAGGATCTCATCTCTGGGAGGTGGTACCCAGGTGATTTGCACCAGAAAGGAGTGGCCATTTGACTCTCATTGTTTCAAAGTTAAAGTTCCTTACCTTTTGTAACTCCCTTCCCCAACCTTTTGTAAAGTATATAGCTTGCAACTGTGGGTCTGGAGTGGTTGGGTCTGGATTGTCTCTCTCCAGGGTTGCAATGAGCTGTGGGTCTGGCATGTCTCTTCTGGGGTTGCTGGCATGGAGGTGGAGGAATGGGAGGAGGGGCCCAAATCCCTACTCCAAGCCTGGTCAGACCCACAGCTGCGGCGCTCAGCCCCACATGGAAGCAACCCATTGAGCTCTGGAGGGCGGTAAAGGGCTCGGCCAGCCCCTGGTCGATTCCAACATAGCTCCAAGGGTTCGCTCACGTGCGGGGGGGGTCGTGCTGGCGGACTTGGATCAGGGATTTGGGCTCCTCCTCCCATTCCTCCACCTCCATGCCAGCAACCCTGGAAAAGAGACACTCCAGACCCACAGCTCCTTGGCACATGACAGTCTTAGATAGTACTGGATATTAGGATCAGGTCCTTCCCAGGACCTTTCACATTTATAGACTGTATACAGTTCTAGGAAGGTTCGGGCCACGACTCATCATCAGTAAACCTAGCAAGAAGCCAGAGGAACCCCCACACCATGAGGTCAATCATTCTCAACATCCAGACTCTACAGCTCCTAGAGCTCCACCCATGAGAAAAACCTGATCTTTCCCCATTGAGTTTCATCAGTAAATGCTCGAGATGAGAGCCTCCTACTGAGAGTATACCACCTACATGGCAGAGCCTAGCAAGCTACCCGTGTTTTATTTGATATGCCAAAAACCAGTAACAGTTAAGGACCTCATTCCCATGACATGAAGAAATGGTTTGAGGGTCTTCCTGTTCCTGGAGCAAGCAGATGCCCTTGGACTACAATAGGACATATGAAGATGTTACTGGTGCCCATTTGAGAAAATCGATGAACAACAGGAAGACAAGTGATACAAGTGATAGATTGCAAAGTTTATTTGGGAGATGGGCAGAGTGTGGAGTGAGACGGAGTGAGGTGGAGACAGTGTGGAGTCAGTGTGGAGTACAGAGCTAGGAGTGAGGGGATGGAGAGATTAAAAGGAGAGAGCTTCAGACATTCAAGAGTCTGTGGTCTTGTTCCTTTGTCCATCAGACATTGGCTCTGGACACAGCCAGGTACCCTGCCCAATCCCAATATCTGTTGGGACCCCAAAGAGCCCCTACAATCTCGACTCAAAAGGAATCATATAGCTGAAATCTATTCTAATGTTTACTGTGTCTCCCCATTATTTAGAGTAGTTGCAATGCAGACTTGTGGTTTGTGACTTAACTAATCTAGTTCGTTAGTAACTTTAGCTTCATTTTTCAGTTTGCCTTATGAAAAGTTCATTTCCTAGTCTTTTTTTATTTGTATTTTCCTTTTAGTTCTGTTGCTTTCATGGTGTGACACTATATGGAGAAACATATTTCAAAGAAAGCACTGTATAGAACCAGCTGGACGGATGAGATTAAAGTGAGAATCTTCCAACACTCTGCTCCAATCTTTGCAATAGTCCTTGAAGAGTGCTCAAAGAGGTCATATTGTGGCACTATTGCGAGTGAGGATGCAGCAACTGATGTTGTCACTGAAGGTGTTTCTCTTCCAGATAGGATGGTCCCAGATTGTGTACTCTCAGAGCCAAGGTCCTCCAGAAGTAATGATTCCCTTAAAGATCACACACTCTGCTAGTAGCATGAAGTCTTCAGACTGGATCTCTTATAGCCTGAAGTTTGAGGGCAAGAGACACGTTGCCCATATGAAGCTCATCAAGTATTTGTTGGCTAGGCACATGCCAGTGTTCACCTACACAGATCAGGGAGCTCTCCATGAGGACTATCCTTTCATCCAGAATAACTGCTATTATTATGGTTATATGGATGAAGACACCAAATCCCAGGTGTCCCTAAATACCTGTTTTGGAGGACTAAAAGGATTTTTACACAAAAACAGCACAGTTTATAAAGTTGAGCCAAAATTAAATTCAACTACATTTGAACATCTGGTATATAGGATGGTCAATGAAGAGAAAGAATTCCCTACCAAGAGATTTGGCTTAACAGATGAAGAATTTCAAATCCAACTCAAGGATATAAATGTTGATGATTTACCCACATCAAGGCAAAGTGAGTTTATGGGATTTTGGACCCATAGGAGATATTATAAATTAGCAATATTGGTCAATAAAAATCTCTATCATGGTTATGGATCTAATATCACAGCTGTACAGTATTCAATTACAACAATATTAAATTTAGTAAATGTCTATTATGCAACAATGGACTTAATTGTGATTTTAATGGGACTTGAAATCTGGACTGACAGAAACTATGTAGAAACGCTGAATACTGCCGAACTTTTGCGAACCTTCTGTCTTTGGAAGGAAAGATCGCTTAGTCTACGCATTCCACACAATACAGGAATTTTACTTGCACCGAATATAGATGAAGTATACAGAGCGTACCTAAACGCAGCATGTTCGGATTACTGGAAATGTGCTGTGATTGAACAAGAAGGCAATTTTGCTGTTCCTAGAACAGCAGTGGCAATAACAAAAGTAGTGGGACTTCAAATAGGTGTTTACATAGATCAGAATCATTGTGTGCGGGGATGCAGTTTGCCTTATGACAAATGGTGTGAACTGGGCAAGTACCTTTAGCAACTGCAGCTACGCATCCTTTTATGAAGCCAACACAGAGTGTCTATTTAGTGCACCAAAACAAATCAGGGAGGAACTCTGTGGGAATGGTGTGCCTGAAGAAGGAGAAGCTTGTGACTGTGGCACCCTTGACTCATGTGCAGCGGATCCATGTTGCGAGACAGACTGCAGACTGGCTCCTGGCGCTCAGTGTGCTTATGGACTTTGCTGCAAGAAATGTAAATTTTTGCCTTCAGGTACAGTGTGTAGAAAACAAGAAAATGAATGTGACCTTCCAGAGTGGTGCAATGGGACATATGCACAGTGTCCAGATGATGTGTATGTACAGGGTGGAATCCCATGCACGGGTGGTGGCTTCTGTTATGACAAGAGATGCAACACCCGTGAGGAACAGTGTAAAAGACTCTTTGGTGCCCAGGCAAAGAGCGCAAGCATGAGTTGCTACACAGATGTCAACCCTCGAGGTGACCGTTTTGGTAACTGTGGTTTAAACTCCACTTCATATACACCGTGCTCTCTAAGGGACTCGCAGTGCGAAGGCTTCAGTGTGAGAATGTGAAAATGATTCCTCAGCTGCAATCTCATCGCACGTGGATTTCAACGAATATCAGTGGCACCGTTTGCTGGGGTGTTGACTACCACCTGGGGGTGAACTATCCCGATAAAGGTAACGTGCAAGATGGCACTGCATGTGGCGAACAGAAGATTTGTGTTGAGGGACAATGTATCCCTGTATCACACTTCACAATTCGTTGCTCCTCTGAACAATGCAGCATGCATGGAATCTGCAACAACAGACATCACTGCCACTGCAGCTCTCCTTGGCGCCCACCCCTTTGCTATGCAAGAGGTGTGGGAGGCAGTGTGGACAGCGGCCCACCCCTGGAAGCTTTGTGACTGAGTCTGAAGATTTTTCAACTGAATTTGAGTCTGAAGATATAACACACACACATCTTTGTTTTTATCTTCTGCTACTGCGCTTATTCCTGTTTCTACTGATTTTTCTTGCTATACTGAGCAAAGCAATCATTTAAGACAGGAGAGGAGAATGTTTCAAAATACCCATGGAGGAAATGTTCAGATGGATCTTAGAATATCCAAAAGTTATAAATAAAAGAACTAACAAACACTAATGTGTTTTTATGTATATATATATTTATCTCCAGCCACTGTTGTTGACCTATGTTCCAGACATCACTGGAAGTAAACTTAATGGATTATATATTAGTGCCTATCACAAATATTTATTTATTTATTTTTTGCTTTTTGGGTCACACCAGGCAATGCTCAGGGGTTGCTCCTGGCTCTGCACTCAGGAATTACTCCTGGCGGTGCTCGGAAGACCATATGGGATGCCAGGGATCGAACCTGGGCCGGCATGGGCCGGCCCCGCAAGGCAAACACCCTACCCGCTGGGCTATCGCTCCGGCCCCAAATATTGTAAAAATAATCAGTAGACAATTAGAAAAAGCTCATTCAAAGAAATATGTTTTATAATATAAGTATTTATTTTTCTCATTTAATTATGTTTTAGTCATCAATTTTTTATAGGACTAGTGTGTTTGCCTTTCCTGATGTAATGCACAGTAAATGTGCTCAATGGTAAATACAAATATATAAAAGCATGTATGGCAGTGTGTTTGTGTTGTGTGTATTTGTGTGTGTCTTCTTAACCAAGCTGTGGGAAGAATTCATTTCATGTTCTTCTTGATTTGAAGTGGTCTTACTATTGTACTTTAATTTTTCATGAAAAAAATGATAAACTATACATTGAGTGTTATTTTTTAATTTTTTTTTTTTTTGCTTTTTTGGGTAACACCCGGCAATGCTCAGGGGTTTCTCTTGGCTCTACACTCAGGAATTACTTCTGGCGGTGCTCGGGGGACCATATGGGATGCCGGGATCGAACCCCGCCCGGCACCCGGCCAGCCACGTGCAAGGCAAACACCTTACCCGCTGGGCTATCGCTCCGCCCCATGTCAATTATTTTCATTATGGTTTGAGGCTCTTTATGTTCCTGGAGCAAGCAGAAGCCCTTGGGCTCTACTAGCATGAGACAGGACATATGGAGATGTTACTGGTGCCCGCTCGAGCAAATCAATGATGAATGGGAAGACGGTGATACAGTGATTAGTATCTTACAAAAGGCAAAAAATAATTTACAGTTTAAAAGCAAGGGATTTTTAAAAACTTTTTCATTATGACATAGTTGCCACATAACAAGTTTCAACTTAAGAGTGAATTTCAGCCTGCATTGAGACATACTCATGGTGTTACCAGAAACATGTGCTTATACGTTACATACAATTATATGTTTGTGTCTATACCCAGAGACATATATAAAAACTATTATAAAGAGATTTTGAGTCCAAGATCTTCTACCATACCTGGTGGTGCTGAGAGATTATCCTGGCTCTTTTGCACATGGATCTCTCTTGGATGGACTTACGTGACAAATGTGCTGCTGTGGATTGAACTGGGGTTATGGGATATGAAGAAAGTGCCTTAACCTCTGCAATTTTTCTCTTTCCTCAGCAAGCCCTTATCAGCTATTATCAGAGAGGAGTCAGAAATAAGAGGAGAAGTTACAAGCGGTAAAGGTTCTTAGGAATAATCAATATGCCTAAAATCTAGAGTAATATTTTAATATAAATAAAAATGACATAAAATAGAAGCCTTGGGTTGTTGGTGTCTCTAGTGCCGCACATGTGCTGCTGAAGCTCAATGTCTTCCTTGAGGCTCTCAAGTCATATTGCTTTTCCCCTGTCAATCACACAAATGCTTACTAGACCTCACTCTTCCCAGGTAGGTTTTCATTCGTCTTCATAGTTGCAGAGCTGTCTAGGCATTGCATGCCTAATTAAGTATTCACACATTGACCTATCTCTCTTGTGACAGGAATGCCATATAGAATCAAGAATAGACATTTGGTATTTTAATTTTAATACTTAAAAGACAAACTTTGGTGCCTAGCACAGGTGAGATGACCGGGAGATTGAATCATGACTCTTCATCTGCATACCAGGTAAAGTATTCAAATACATTGCACTACCTTGCTACTTTCACCACTAGATTCTCTATTCTGTTTGGGGAAGTGGTGGTGCACCCTGGTTTTGCTCAGGGCTGTCTACTGGTGCTGCACAGAGAAACTTGAGGTGTTCTCTGTTAACTATAAGCAATTAATTAGACTATATCAAATTAAAGAGTTTCAGCATGCAGAAAGAAATGTGGAAAGACCTGAAAGAGCGCCCAGAATGGAAGAAAATATTTTCAGTCAATATGACAGATTTATAGTTGCTATCCAAGATATATGGAGTATATATCCAAGATATATCGAATAAGGTACAGCAATCAGGAAAATACGGTACCTGGAACCCTGCACATCAGCAGTGACCTAACCTGGGAACTGGCACTAGACCAGAGTTTCAGCACCTGAGGGGGTGGCACTGTGAGTCCCTGCACTCTGTCTCTTAACATCATGTGGTCTTATACTCAAGTACAAGTAAAAAACTGAAAAGGGATAATAGACCCAAAAAACCCTCCTAAGTTTGTTATAAAACAGGATCATGAAGATATCCATATCTTTCTTGACAACTTTCTATGAGAAGAAACGTTTGCAAAGTTTAAGTGATATTTGTAGACCTCCTTTAGAGACAAGAATGCCTAAAGAACAACGTCATAGAGATCGGCTAATTTGTCAGCTGTGAGAATGCAACGCAGACTTCATAATCTTGATGTGAATGGAGTCTTAGGCTTTCCCTATTAAGGGAAAGAGATTTCCCCAGGGCTCTAATTTGCTATACCTCTTAGACCTATTTTCTTTATTTGGCATTCAATTCACAACTACCTCCCTCCACATTTGCCTAACTTGAAAGTGTCTGGATGGAGCTAATGACCTAGTTTGAATTTACAAGTTCAAGATTCCTTCAGCTCATTTTATACTCTGAAGACTAGACCTATATATGCAGCCTATTTCTCTCAAGAATATTCTGATTCACCTAAAGTTTCTTAGATAATTTTAAACATCTCAATGACACAGGGGTATAGAATTGGTCCATGAGCATTTGGTGATAGCCATGAACATTTCATAATCTTTCAGAGCTGAAATACAAAATCACATAAATCCACAGAGCAGTTCTAACCTGACCATGGACTAATATGAACAATCATAAACTAGTTCCAAAAGTAGTATAAAGCACACCCCTCTTAGTCTAGCACAGAGTATAAATAATTTGGATAATCTGTGAATAACATTTTAATTTGGTTTTTCCTCTTGGTTTTTTTTTTCATTTTTGGTTCACACACATAAAATAATTGTGCAGTTAATGGTACCTTAGCTGTGTTCAAGCATGAAACACTTTTATCTTATTTCAACTAAACATGGGCCGCAGTCACTTTCAAACACAGCAGATAATCCATGCTTCGAGTTCTACAGGTGGTTTTTGTCTGCTATAATAAAATGAAAAGTTATTGCTTTATAACAAAAAGTCAACTTGAATCAACTTGTTTTAGAATTTGCATTTATATGACAGAAGGGATTTTAGAATTATCAGCAAAACTTCATATATAGCTAAAATACACTGAAAAAGGTCAAACTGGAGATAGTAAACTGACACAACCTTTTTAATCATTTATAAATTAAATGTTAATGGCTTATAAATTGTGCTTTTTTCTGAGTTACTCTAGACAACTTACTAAATATAACCTTCTAGATTCTAAAATTTTAAATGCTATTAAATTACTTAATATTTTGATATATATCCCTATGTTTCTTATCACTTTTCTTCTAAATTTTATTTTGCTTTTCCTACTGGTAATAATTTCCTTGTAAATAAGGCATATTTATATGCATATAATATGTTCATATACATTAAATTTATTAAAATATATTATTCATTATTTATGAATATATTAATATCTTAACATATATTATTCATTATTCATTAAACTTATTAACAAAGATTTATTTCTTATCAGATTTTGCTTCAAAGTAAAAATATTAAATAGAATAAACTAGCTTTCTGTAATTGGTGTGTATCATGTATTCTATAATATGGACATATAAAATATAAATATCTTATGTATATATCTTATGTATATATACATATCATATATACTTCCTGAAACAGGGAGAAAAGGCTGCAAAGTTTAAGAAGAGAACTCCAGAACGACCACCAACTGGGAACTCTTTGGCACCATTGCAGCAACATGGGAAGATACCGCCATTGACAATATCCATGAAGAATACAACCGACTGGTTCAGCACCTCCATGATCGTGTGAAAAATGCCGAGAGAGAGAAAGACACAAAAGGACGCCTGTCTTCAGAAACTCTCGAGCTCATTCACCAACGTGGCAAGGTGCGAACCTCAGGAGACCAAATGCTAACATCCAAGCTTGCTAAAAGGTGCAGAGAAGCTATAAAAGAAGACCTCAAAGACAGAAGAGCAGAAAAACTGGAAGATGCAGCAGAAGCTGGCAAAAGCATTCGCACCGCCCGCCTGTCCTTCACCAACTATAAGACCAAGATGACTGCCCTCCGACACCCTGATGGATCTATCACAGTTTCCGAAAAGGCAATGGAGAAGATTATCCAGGACTTCTACTCAAATCTCCTTGATAGCCACATCCACCTGCCCACATACCAAGTTTCACAGGATGGATATGTAATTCCCAACGTTCTCCCTCTGAGATCCAACATACCATCTCGTCGGTAAAGAAGGGAACAGCATCAGGCCCAGACAAAGTCAGACCCGAACACCTGAAGAATCTGCCATTGGTACTCATCAATACACTAGCTCGGCTCTTCACATGCTACGGGTCCGAATACAAGGTACCCTCCCAATGGAAAACCAGCAGGACAGTTCTACTGTTCAAGAAGGGAGACATTCACGACATCGGCAACTATCGCCCCATCTGCCTCTTGTCTGTCATCTACAAGCTGTTTACACAAGTCATCCTGAACAGGATTGGCAGAACACTAGATGAAGGACAACCATGCAAGCAAGCTGGCTTCCGGAAAGAATTCAGCACAATCGACCATATCCACACAGTAACCAAGCTCATTGAGGCTTGTAGGGAGTACAAGATGCTGCTCTGTCTCACGTTCATTGATTTACAGAAAGCCTTTGATTCTGTGGAGACTGAAGCAGTCATCGAAGCCCTAGACAAACAGGGTGTTCAAAGCCAATACATCAAGATCCTTTGTGAGCTGTATTACGGATTCACCACCAGGATCTCACCATTCTACAAAGATGTGATCGTTGATGTCAAAAGAGGGGTTCGACAGGGTGATACCATTTCACCAAATCTCTTCAGTGCCACCCTCAAGAACATCATGGGACAATTAGAATGGGAAGGAATGGGAGTGAAGATAGATGGTCGGCAACTACACCACCTCCGCTTCTCTGATGACATCATTCTAATAACACCAAACATTAGCCAAGCGGCACAAATGCTGTCTGACTTGGACCGAGAATGTGGAAAGATAGGTCTACAGCTAAATCTAAAGAAAACTATGTTCATGAAAAATGAACTAGTTCCTGAGGCCCCATTCACTCTCAATGGAACAAACATCTCTGAATGCAGCAGTTATGTGTACCTAGGTCGAGAAATCAACAAGATGAACGACCTAAAACCTGAGCTGTGCAGGAGGAAGAGAGCAGCATGGTATGCCTTCAAAGGCATGGAAGAAATAGCTAAAAAGGACAAAGAACCTCCGGCTCTGGGCACACCACCGTGTGGTGTGTGTGGCTCTTTGACTCCACCGTTCTCCCTGCATTAACATACGCCTCAGAGACCTGGGCCCCTACGAAAGCAGGATGAGAATGCTATTCGGGTCTCCCAGAGAGGAATCGAAAGAGCTATGCTTGGAATATCACGCCTCACTCAAGTGTGAGAAGGTATCTTGAGTTCTCACCTTCGTAGCTATTCCAGAATCAGGGACGCTGTCTCGTTTGAGAAGGCATCGAAAATCAGATGGGCTGGACATGTAATGCAATTTGGAGACAACTGCTGGACTATAGCCGTTACCGACTGGATTCCAAGGTATGTCAAAAGATCACGTGGCCGCCCACCTACAAGATGGTCAGACTTTCTTGTAAAGACCCTAAAGGAACAGTTTGAGGCTCTTCATATTCCTGAATCAACCAGATGCCATAGGGCAACATTAGCATGTGATAGGGTCCAATGGAATTGTTATTGGCGCCTGCTTGGGCAAATCGATGAATAACAGGAATCAAGTGATCAAGCGATACATATATAGTGAATAATCTGAAATTAGAATAAACAATGCTGTCAGCTTATTAAAATATTCAGTTTCAATGTTGCAGGTGATTATACAGGTAAAGATAAGGAAAACCATAAACTTTATTCATAATATAGAGTACATCAATGGAAGTAAATAGATGGAAAATTCAAGCTGAGATGTAACCAATTCATTGTTACAATGTGTAGAACTGGGCTTGTTTGATTGCTTAGCAGCTGGACCAGAATAAACTCATGAATCACTCAGACAAAGGAGACACATTCTAATGTGCCAGATTTGAAGTGAAAGTATCTCTTATCATGACGGTAAGATAATGGCACAAACTCTATGAATATATGTGTACTTACAAATTAAAAGTAGAGTTATTTAATCACTCACTTGCTAGTCCTGAAAAATGATAGCTAATTAGATGCACAAAACAATTTGTGAAATTTGAGTACACATAAGCTCAAACAACTCACAAATGCATTCCACTAGAGTCCATTACAAGTCTCAAAGTCTGGGTGAAAAAATTTGTTTCAAATTTAACTCCATTGAACAATTCAAGATCAAAAGTTATAGTTAATACATTGGTTCTCATTTTAGCAAACAACAAGTTTGGGCTTAAATGATTGAGAAGCCATATTTGAGAGAGATTGATGAACTTGACATAATCAACAAAATTGGGATAAAAGACTCATAAAATATGATGTATGGAATACACTTTGATATTTTTAGTATATTCTATACCAGAGCTTTGATGTTCTACTGTCTCAGAAAGGAATCTCTCTCAAGTTATTATAAAAGTAACGTATGGAGGTACTTTCAATGCACGTACACTGGCAACGGAAGCATATATCAAGGACCTGATGGTGCAAGCACGAAAGATCAAGTATGACATCATTGGTCTGACTGAGATGAGGAGGCGCCAATTGCATTATGCTGTTTTTGACATCAGAGAAGAACTATTCCTTGGAACATGCGATGAAAGAGGCATTGGTGGCGTTGGTGTCCTTGTCAACACCAACATGGCAGCTGAACATTGTTTCATTTGAATGCCTAACAAACCGAATAGGACAATTACCCTTGAAGAGATGTGGCCCACTGCCAGCAATTTCTATCTTCGTTGTCCACGCACCAACTTCCACATACAAGGAAGAAGAAACTGAGAAATTCTACATGGAGCTGGAGGAGTTCTATTAAAAGATCACACCTTCTACAATATCATAGTCAGTGATTTTAATGCCAAGATAGGACCGAGAAGATGGGCCAAAGAACTCTACATCGGGATCATGGCCTAGAATGGAATGAATAGGGTGAGAGACTATTTGAGTTCATCATGTCCACCAAGACCATTCATGGAAATTCACAGTTCCAGAAGGCTAAATCAAAACGTTGGACATGAGAATCCCCTGGTGGACAGTTCCACAATGAAATTGACCACATGATCTTCAATCAACGGTTTTGTCTGACCAACGTTGCTGTTATCCCCAAATTCCAAACAGGATCGGACCACCATCTCCTTCATGCAAAATTCTACTTCATGCAAAGTTTATGAAGAGAACTCACAGAACGATCACCAACTGGGTACTCTTTGGCACCACTGTGGCAACATGGGAAGATACCGTCATTGATGACATCGATGAAGAATACAACCTACTGGTTCAGCACCTTCATGACTGTGCGAAGAATGCTGAGAGAGAGAAAGACACAAAAGGATGCCTGTGTTCAAAAACTCTCGAGCTCATTCGCCAACATGTCAAGGTGCGAGCCTCAGGCGACCAAATGCTAACATCCAAGTTTACAAAGCAGTTCAGAGAAGCAATAAAGGAAAACCTCAAAGAGAGAAGAGCAGAAAAACTGGAAGATGCAGCAGGAGCCAGGAAAAGCATTCGCACCACCCAACTGTCCTTTGCCAACTATAAGACCAAGATGACTGCCCTCCAATGTCCTGATGGATCTATCTCATCTTCCAGAAAGGCAATGGAGAACATTATCCATGACTTCTACTCAGATCTCGTTGATAGCCACGTCTACCTGCCCACATAACAAATTCCCCAGGATCGATATGTCGTTCCCAACGTTCTCCCTTCTGAAATCCAACATGCCATTTCGTCAGTAATGAAGGGAACAGCACCAGGCCCAGACAAAGTCAGACCCGAACACCTGAAGAATCTGTCTTCAGTACTCATCAGTATATTGGCTCAGCAATTCACACGCTACCTGTCCGAATGCAAGGTGCCCTCCCACTGGAAAACCAGCAAGACAGTTCTACTGTTCAAGAAGGGAGACATCCACGACATTGGCAACTATCGCCCCATCAGCCTGTTGTCTGTCATCTACAAGCTATTCACTCGAGTCATCCTGAACAGGATTGGCAGAACATTAGATGAAGGACAACCATGTGAACAAGCTGGCTTCTGAAAAGGATTCAGCACAATAGACCATATCCACACAGTAACCAAGCTCATTGAAGTGTGTTGTGAGTTCAGGATGCCACTCTGTCTCACGTTCATTGATTTAAAGAAAGCCTTTGATTCTGTGGAGACTGAAGAGGTCATAAAGGCCCTAGTCAAACAGGGCATTCCAACCCAATACATCAAGATACTTTTGTGAGCTGTATTACGGATTCACCACCAGGATCTCACCATTCTTTATAGAAGTGATCATTAATATCAAAAGACGGGTTCGGCAGGGTGATAACCATTTCACCAAAACTCTTCAGTGCCACCCTTGAGAACATCATGTGACAATTAGAATGGGATGGAATGGGAGTGACGTTAGACGGTCAGGAACTGCACCACCTCAGCTTCGCTGATGACATCATTCTAATAACACCAAACATTAGCCAAGTGGCACAAATGCTGGCTAACTCCTCAGTGTCATTTAGAATGTTCTCTCAGCTAAGTATTGCTATTACACACGTGACTCACAATACATTATTTTGAGCTTTGCTTGTTTTTCTTCTGTTGTACAAATCTTGCACTGAACTTAACTCAGTTTTATATTTTGGACCTGGAAAAAGAGATTAAAATGTGTAGGAATGTGGCAGTGGAAGACCTAAGCACCATATGATGTGAACCTGATGCCAAAGTACATAAAATTAAAATAGTCTTTTGTTTATTTCCACGTTATTTAATTATTTCATAATCCATTTTTTTACTACATGGTTAGGTAGATTCATATATTTTGGTTGATTTTCATTCAATAAAAATAAAATATTTTTATTTTATTCTGATATAAGCCATCATTCCCTTTACATGTTTTTTACAATGACTAAATTCACAGTGACTCACAGATTTGACCCTTCTATTCCACTTGATCACTTGATCACTTGAATCCCGTTATTCATCGATTTGTTCGAGCGGGCGCCAGTAACATTTCCATTGGACCGTATCACATGCCAATGTAGCCCAATGGCATCTGCTTGATTCAGGAATATGAAAAGACTCAAATTGTTCCTTCAGGGTCTTTACAAGGAAGTATGACCATCTTGTAGGTGGGCGGCCACGTGATCTTTTGACATCCCATGGGATCCAGTCGTTAATGGCTCTAGTCCAGCGGTTGTCTCCAAATCGCATTACGTGTCCAGCTCATCTGATTTTAGATGCCTTGGCAAACGAGACAGTGTCCCTGATTCTGGAATAGCGATGGAGGTCAGAACTCCAGATTCCTTCTCTCACTTGAGTGAGGCGTGATATTCCAAGCATAGCTTTTTCGATTCCTCTCTGGGAAACCCAAATAGCATTCTCATCCTGCTTCCGTAGGGCCCAGGTCACTGAGGAGTATGTTAATGCAGGGAGAACAGTGGAGTCAAAGAGATGTGCCCGGAGCCGGAGGTGCTTTGTCCTTTTAGCTATTTCTTCGATCCTTTGAAGGCATTCCATGCCGCTCTCTTACTCCTGCGCAGTGCAGGTTTTAGGTCGATCAATATGTTGATTTCTCGACCTAGGTACACATAAATGCTGCATTCAGAGATGTTTGTTCCATTGAGAGTGAATGGGGCCTCTGGAACTAGTTCATTCTTCATGAACATAGTTTTCTTTAGATTCAGCTGTAGACCTATCTTTCCACATTCTCGGTCTAAGTCAGACAGCATTTGTGCCGCTTGGCTAATGTTTGGTGTTATTAGAAAGATGTCATCAGCGAAGAGGAGGTGGTGTAGTTGCTGACCATCTCTCTTCACTCCCATTCCTTCCCATTCTAATTGTCGCATGATGTTCTCAAGGGTGGCGCTGAAGCCATTTTGGTGAAATGGTATCACCATGTAGAACCCCTCTTTTCACATTAATGATCACTTCTTTTGTAGAATGGTGAGAACCTGGTGGTGAATCCATAATACAGCTCACAAAGGATCTTGATATATTGGGTTTGAACACCCTGTTTGGCTAGGGCTTTGATGACTGCTTCAGTCTCCACAGAATCAAAGGCTTTCTGTAAATCAATGAACGTGAGACAGAGCAGCATCTTGTACTCCCCTACAAACCTCGATGAGCTTGGTTACTGTGTGGATATGGTCAATTGTGCTGAATCCTTTCCAGAAGCCTGCTTGCTCACATGGTTGTCCTTCATCTAGTGTTCTGCTAATCCTGTTCAGGATGACTCGTGTAAACAGCTTGTAGATGACAGACAAGAGGCAGATGGGGCGATAGTTGCCGATGTCGTGAATGTCTCCCTTCTTGAACAGTAGAACTGTCCTGCTGGTTTTCCATTGGGAGGGCACCTTGCATTCGGACAGGTAGCGTGTGAAGAGCCGAGCTAGTGTATTGATGAGTACCGACGGCAGATTCTTCAGGTGTTCGGGTCTGACTTTGTCTGGGCCTGGTGCTGTTCCCTTCTTTACCGACGAGATGGCATCTCGGATTTCAGAAGGGAGAACGTTGGGAATGACATATCCATCCCGTGGAATTTTTTATGTGGGCAGGTGGATGTGGCTATCAAAGAGATTTGAGTAGAAGTCCTGGATAATCTTCTCCATTGCCTTTCTGGAAGATATGATAGATCCATCAGGGCGTTGGAGGGCAGTCATCTTGGTCTTATAGTTGGCGAAGGACAGGCGGGCAGGGCGAATGCTTTTGACGGCTTCTGCTGCATCTTCCAGTATTCCTGCTCTTCTGTCTTTGAGGTCTTCTTTTATCTCTTCTCTGCACCATTTAGCATGCTTGGACGTTAGCATTTGGTCTCCTGAGGCTCGCGCCTTGACACGTTGGCGAATGAGTTCAAGAGTTTCTGAAGACAGGCATCCTTTTGTGTCTTTGTCTCTCTCTCTCAGTATTCTTCGCACATACATGGAGCTGCTGAACCAGTTGGTTGTATTCTTCATCGATGTCGTCGATGATGGTATCTTCCGTGTTGCTGCAATGGTGTCAAAGAGTTCCCAGTTGGTGGTCGCTCTGGGAGTTCTCTTCTTAAACTTTGCAGCCTTTTCTCCCCATTGCGGGAAGTAGAATTTTGCACGAAGGAGACGGTGGTCCGATCCTGTTTGGAATTTGGGACGACAGCTACATCGGTCAGACAATACCGTCGATTGAATATGATGTGGTCAATTTCATTGTGGAACTGTCCGCCAGGAGATTCCCATGAATGGTTTTGGTGGACATATGAACTCAGATAGTCTCTCACCCTGTTCGTTCCATTCTAGGCCATGGGTCCCGATGTGGAGTTCTTCAGCCGATCTTCTTGGTCCTATCTTGGCATTAAAATCACCGACTATGATCTTGTAGAAGGTGTGATCTTTTTTATAGAACTCCTCCAATTCCATGTAGAATTTCTCAATTTCATCTTCTTTGTATGTGGATGTTGGTGCATAGACAATGAAGATAGAAATTGCTGGCAGTGGGCCACATCTCTTCAAGTGTAATCGTCCTATTCGGTTTGTTAGGCATTCAAATGAATCAATGTTGACGGCCATGTTCGTGTTGACAAGGACACCAATGCCACCGACACCTCTTTCATTGCATGTTCCAAGGAACAATTCTTCTCCGGTGTAAATACAGCATGATGCAACTGACGACTCCTCGTCTCAGTCAGACCAATGATGTCGCACTTGATCTTTTGAGCTTGCAGCATCAGATCCTCAATATATGCTTCCAATGCCAGCGCACGTGCATTGAAAGTATAGACAGTCATTTTAGTCCTTTTTCATTTTGACAGCCTAGGATGACCATGAAATTTTATCAGGCACTACTTGTTTCCTTTCTTACTGCTGCCATAATAAGGGCTCTTTCAGGGTCAGGAAAATAAACATTTCTGTTACTGGATTTGGCATATCGAACACGCATCGGACAGCTTGCCAGGCTCTGCCATGTGGGCCCTATATCCTCATACCTTCTATTCCAGATTTTAATTTCTCGGGACATTGGGCAATGCCATTATAATGTTTTTAGGGCAGGGGATATTCAAAGCTGCACCCCAAATGGTAGTGAGTTTCAGTGAATGTATTGATTATGTTCTGTATTTTGAGATTTGGAGGGGCAGGGGGGGGGTTGTAAAGATAGGAGATTCCCCTGATTCAGCAGGGCCTACGGTTGACACCAAGCCCAGTCTCCCCCCAAAAAAAAATGATAACTGGGTAACTGTGCTGAAGGGAAGGCCCCGGATTAACCCAATGTTCTCTTTGAAAATGTCAGAATCAACCACATTTAAAGCATCTAACATGAGCTGGTGAAACCTGTCTCTGGCCTCTCCAATTTCTCAGGGCAGGATTACCAGATGCTCTGGCCCAATGATATGTTCACAGCACCTCAGGCAGTGTCCAGGTGGTCCCCTCGCAAGAGCATCATTGTGAGAGGCTCTGCCTCTCCCGTGGAGATGGTCTGATTTAACCCCATTATCCTGAGCCTGCCTCTACTGCATAGACATCAGTAGCATGCACACATGCCTGACGCTTAATCGAGCCAACATTCTTCATGCTTTTAAGTAACCCAAGATGTCCTCTCTCTGTCTGTCTGTCTGTCTCTCTCTCTCTCTCTCTCTCTGATAGGGCACACGGTCTTCAGAAGTTTTTCATTGTTATTCTCAAATCCTAATTGCCATAGGAAGTTCTGCATATGGCCCCACGATTCTCTGAAAAACCTACTTATAGTTACCATTAAATTCAGAGTCAGCATCAATCTTTTTGCCATGCCACAACGCTGCTTCACGGACATGACATAAAACAACATGAAGCAAGTGAGTTTCTTTCTTTATCCTTCCATTATCCTACACCAGTTATCATTTCATATGTTCATCAAACCACTGAAACTTTCTTCCCAAAATATTTTAGGGTATGGAGTTCTTTTTTAGCTTCATCATTCAACCATATTTTCAAATGAAAATATTGAGAAGAGCTTAAGGCAAGTTTTAGCAATCACATGAAAATCCTAAGGGGCCCAAAGCATATTCTCAATCCAGCCAGACAGGTAGTATTAACAGTAAGGGGATATGAAGTTCATATAAGGCACAAACCTTTTTAAAAGGCTGAGTGAGCGTATTTAAAAGCTTCCATAAGATGGAAGCTGATTCTCCACTAGCTGGATGGTGAAGGAACATAGAGGCTCCTGAGGCCCAGGCAGCTGTCCTATGTTTCGTTTGCTCTATGGGGACACTATGGCAGGGGACTCATGTTTTACTGAATTGTTTACAGTCTCTGAATCTGAAGTAATAATACCTGGTTCATGCCTTGTGTTTACTTCATCGGATATATTAGATGCTGTAGATGAGGGGCTCTCCGATTTGGAATTACTAACTCCCGGGAAGGCCTTTAAAATGAGAACATGTGGCAGGGGGAAAGCATCTTGTCCTTCTTGGGGCATTTTAGATAGTATAGGGAACATTTTCGTAATGATGTATGTAAACAGATTCACCCGAGCAGTATAAAGCAAAAGAAGAAAATCCATGGAGGCTATGCATATTTCTGCTCCCATAGAGGGTACTGCACTTCCATCTCCAGCAAGGAGCTTTCATTGTGATCCACCAGGGATTGAGGTTGTCCACTCACCATTCAGAGCTCTGTGTTCTGGTGCCAGATGTTGGGGCTCAGTAGGAGTACTTAAGAATCCGTGGGAATGTAAAGATGCTGAATATTCTCAACTAATGAAAAATAACATAGAAGGGGCCAGAGCGATAGCATAGCGAGTAGGGGTGTTTGCCTTGCAAGCAGCCAACCCAGGTTCAATCCCGACATCCCATATGATCCCCAGGCAGTGCCAGGAGTAAGTCCTGAGTGCAGAGCCAGGAATAGCCCCTGAACATTGCTGGGTGTGACCCAAAAAGCAAGTGATAAACTCTAAATATCTGCAGGGCTAGCCACAATGTGTAAAATAAGCGGGAGAACGGTGCAGAGACAGAGAGAGAAAGAGAGGAAACGGGGCTACCTGCTATTGAGGCAGCCTGGGGTTGGCGGGAGGGGTGGGGTACATTGGTGGTGGAAATGGGGCACTGGTGGAGGGGTGGGTGCTGAAATACTGTATTACCAAGAACCAATTATGAACACCTTTGTAATTGTATGTCTCAAGGTGGTATAATATTTTTTTAAAAAAGCAAAAATAAATATATAAATAAACATAAATAAACAGATAAATAAATAAATAAATAACATAGAAGTTTTAACTGCATCAAAGTTTAGAAAATCCTCAGACAACGAGAGAAAGGGAAAGAAATAAAGAACCTGCCACGGAGTAGGGCTGGTGGAGGGGAGGGAACCGGGATCGTTGGTGGTTGGAGATGGGCACTGGTGGCGGGATGGGTGCTGTAACACTGTATGAACAAAACCCAAATATGAACTTTTTAATTGTATATCTTTGTAACTGTAAAAATAAAAAATTAAAAAAAATTTTTTTAAAAATTAAAAAAAAAAAGAAAAACCTCAGACAAGGATAAAGTTCCAGAGTGAGATCCAAAAGGTTTCTCAAGTTTTCTCTCCTGAAAAATTTTGTCCTTAGCCATTTAGTGGTAATAAACAATATACAATAACTATTTGCCTGCAAAGGTTTTATGCTTGAATGGTATGTGTGAAGATGGAGCACATGGTGGATGAAGGTGACAATCACGATGGGATTATTGGTTGGAATATTGAATGCCTGTAGCAAATCATATTTGTAACCTTTATGTGTATGCTACCCATACGGCAGAGCCTGGCAAGCTACCCGTGTCGTGTTTGATATGCCAGATACCAGTAACAATTATAGACCTCATTCCCGTGACCTGATAGAATGGTTTGAGGCTCTTTATGTTCCTGGAGCAAGCTCTACTTGCATGTGACAGGTCATATGGAGATGTTACTGGTGCCCGCTCACGCCAATCCATGATGAACGGGAAGACAGTGATACAGTGAACCTTTATGTTAGCTAAGTTTTCTCTGAATACAATGTCACTATTGATAAATTCCTCTCTTTATATCACAACATGGATTCTTAATTTATAATAAGGAATGTGTATCAAGAGAGTTACAGAGAACCTCTTAGTCAATATAGTTCCCCATCATTTTGCAAACTTTTATATTCAAATTTTTGTTTTCTTCTTGTGGAATTCTACAACTTAGTAACATTTCTTCCTCTTATTACTAATAATGTACCCATACTCCATCAAAATATAGTCATTTAATAATCATTCAAATCTTTGACTTAAGGCGGTATCCTGCTCCATTCTCTAAATTATTAAGATACCATTCTTTATAAAATCTTTAAATATGTGGTAAGCAAAGTATTCTTTGAATTATAATTTAATTTACCATTATTAAAATTCAGTGATATATTTCTGAAAAATGGTATTGTAAATTTTTAGATTGTGTGAGGATTTGAAAATAAATCAGTTAACATTCCAGGAGAACCAGTCCCAGTGTTTTCCTAAAGGAAACATTTTTAAGTGGTACAATCTTTCTGAATAAGAACCAAGCTGCCATGTCATAATCAGTAATCTCACACTTTCTACATGCTATGAATAAAATTTCAATAGTATTTGAAAACACCTTGGTACAGTGGTGTAGAAATGGCTAACATGTAAAATTTCAATCTATTGCACTTTGGATATCTTTTAATAGTACTTCAACTACTAGAGATAGAGATAAGTTAAACGGCAAAGTGGACAGGATTTATCTCTATCAACTACTTTCTTCTTTCTCTGCCCCAAACATGATGCTCTAAAATTTTCAATCAGAGTGACAGAAGAGAGAGTACAGTGGATAGAACATTTTCCTTGAACGAGGCTATCAGGTTCAATGCAGGCATCCCATACAGTCCCCTGAGCACCACCTGGAATAATCACTTAGCATTGACAGTTGAAACCAAAAAATGATGACAGATGATAGATAGATAGATAGATAGATAGAGATAGATAGATAGATAGATAGATAGATAGATAGATAGATAGATAGATAGATAGATAGATAGATAATAGATAGATAGATAGATAGATAGATAGATAGATAGATAGATAGATAGATAGATAGATAGATAGATAGATAGATAGATAGATAGATAGATAGATAGATAGATAGATAGATAGATAGATAGATAGATAGATAGATAAAAGATTTTCACTTAACCTCTGTATTTCTCAAAGTTTTGTTTTTATGGTTTGATTTTTCCATATAAGACAAACATACAGAGACTGTATATTGATGTTTCTAACAGATGAAGAATACTGTACTCCCAAATGCCCAATTACTAATCCAACAGGACACCATTATTTTCTTTTCTTTGTCATTATTTTACCGAATTCAGCTGTGCCAGGGGTTAACTCCTGAATACGAATTTAGTCTCTCCCCAGTATTGCTCTGTTGAGCTATGGTGTTGCTATAAAACAATTTGTCTACCTGTAGGGTAAAGACTACATTGCTAAAATATCTCTCAGAACCTACACTCTTTTCTTTTTTATTATTAGATTTAATATATCCCATATTTTTTTGTATGTAAAATCTTTGAGGATATTCTAAATTCTTATATTTCAAGGAATTTTGATTTATTTTAAACTCTTACTTGTCCATTTAATGTGTAATGTTTCATTCTAAGGAATCTTCACCCACTTGTAATTTCTTCCTTTATTTCTGACTCTTATCTCTGATAACTGGTGGTAAGGGAGAGAAAGTACAGAGAGTAAGTCACATGCCTTGCATGCGTATGATAGCAGTTTCATCCCAGCAGCATGTTTGTCCCCTAAATCCATCTAGAAAGATCCAAGTGATGGAACCAGAAATAATTTCTCAGTACCAGCAGGTGTGTAGAGGATACTGGACCCAAAATCTCTTTATAATGGTTTGGTATTCATGCCTCTGATTAGACATAATAGAGAAAGCACATGATTCTGTTAATACCATGAGCATGTCACTGTGCAGGCTGAAATGTGACTCTTTGTTAAGTTGATATTTGCTATTTGGTAGCTATGCCATGAACCTATCACTTATCTTCTCTTCGTTCATTGATTTGCTTGAGCTGGTGCCAGTAACGTCTCCATTCATCCCGGTCGCGTGCAAGTGTAGCCTAATGCAACCTGCTCACTCCAGGAACATGAATAGCCTCAAATCATTCATTCAGGGTCTTGACGAAGAAGTCTGACCATCCAATAGGTGGGTGACCACATGTACTTTTGGCGTCCCGTGGGATCCAGTCGGTAGCAGCTGTAGTCCAGTGATTGTCCCTAAATCGCATTACATGTCCAGCCCACCTGATTTTGCCAAGCCTCATGCCTTGGCAAATGAGACAACGTCCCTGATTCTTGATCATCAACGGAGGTTGGAATCCGGATTCCTTCTCTCACTTGAGTGAAGCGTGATCCTCCAAACATGACTCTTTATATTCTTCTTTGGGCTACCGGAATAACCTCATCCTGTTTTTGTAGGGCCCAGGTCTCTGAGGCGAATGTCAGTGCAGGAAGAACAGTGCATTTGAAAAGTTGTGCCCAGAGACAGAGATTCTTCATCTTCTTTCTCACTTCCTTGATGGTCTTGAAGGCGTTCCACGCTGCTCTCTTCCTCCTGTGTAGTTCAGGTACTAGGTCATTCGTCATGTTGAGATCTCCTCCTAGGTACACAAAACTGCTGCATTCAGAGATGTTCATTCCATTGAGAGCAAATGAAACAGGAGGAAATAGTCCATTTCTCACAAACATTGTCTTCTGGAAATTCAGCTGCAGTCTGACATTTCCACCATCACGGTCGAAGTCGGCCAGCATTCATGCTGCTTGGCTGGTATTTGGTGCTTTAACAAAAGTACACAAATCTATTGATTCAAAACTGAAAATTAATTCTGCCTTTTGAAAGCTCTAATAATGAAAAAAGTAACAAATAGTATTGAATATTCAGTATATCATTGCGATTCTGAGAAATTAGAGTACAATGTTAGATTGCTGAAATTAGAAAGAACATGAAATCAACTCCTTTGGTTGGGTAGCACACACACACACACACACACACACACACTGCCATAAATATTTTCTGTTTTGCATTGGCAATCATATATTTTCTGTGCTTTCATTCAGAAAGGCTGACTAGTATTATAAAATAAAATATCACTAAAATTAGTGAAATAAAGGAAACGAAATACTAATAACCCCAAATGTTTCGAAAGAGATTTTACTATTCCCCTGTTAATTATTCTGAACAGTATTTGTGATACCTTCTGTAAATAATCCATCATACAATCTTCCAGTCTTTTCTGATAAATAGAAAAATTACAGTGGCTGGAGATAAATACATGAATAATCATGTTAGTATTTGTAGTCTATTTGAATAGTCATACTAAGATCCCTTTGGAACATACCTCCATGGGAAATATTGAAACGTTCATCTCTCCTGGCTTAAGATAATGCTTTGCTCACTATAGCAAGGAAAATCAGTAGAAACATAATGAAATGCAGTATCAGAAGATAAAAATGTGTTACATCGTCAGATTCAAACTCCGATGAAAAGCTTTGAACTCAGCAAAATGTGCCATTAATTATCCAGGATAATGCAAGAATCTTGCCCGTAGTCCCAATTAGTGCCATAGACACACTGTATGAAGAGCAAATAATTGTCTTAAATATAAAAAATGGCATACTTCCAAGAATAAAATCATGGTAGTGTTATGTAAATATTTTACAATGTTTTACCCTAATTGGGTGCTATTAGTAAAGTTGCTGAGTTGTATTCATTGCATAGCTGAATGATTCTTCCAGCCGCAAACAGGTCTCTTACAATATCAATGAAAGATACATGATTGATGTTAATCCATATAACAAGTCCGATTAACATCAAGTTTAAGTCAAGTTGCACAAAATGTGAGTGTACTAACTTTATCATCGATGTAATAGTATTCTGCACTAATGGGACATTAGAACCATAACCACCATAGAGGAAATAATTAGGAACCGTTCCTAATTTGAATATCGCTTTGTGAGACTACCAGAGCTCAACATTACTCTGCATTCAAGTGGGTAAATGACCAACTTTTGTCTTCTTAAACTGGCATTGAGATACTTCATCTCTTAAACCACATCTCTTGGTAGGGAAATTTTTCTCCTCACTAACCAGTGAATACAACAGATGTTCAAATGTGGTTGAATTTATTTGTCTCAATTTTATTTTATTTGCCTCAATTTTATAAATAGTGTTTAAGTAAAAAAATCCTTGGAATCCTCCAAAACAGGTAAACAGGGACACCTTAAATTTAAAGGCACCATCCACATACCATAGCAGTTTTTCTGGATGAAAGGATAGTCCCTCAGGGACAGTGTTCTGGTCTGTGTAGGTGAACACTGGCACGTGCATAGCAAACAAATACTTCATGAGCTTCATATGGACAATACGTCTCTGTCCCTTAAACTTCATGCTGTACGAGATCCACTGAGGCTTCATGCCACTAGCAGTGTCTGTGATCTTCAAGGCAATCATTACTTCTGGGAACCTTGACTTTGAATGTAGACAATCAGGGACCGTTCTTCCTGGAAGAGAAACACCTTCAGCCAGAACAGCAGGAGCTGCGTCCTCACTCACACCAGTGCCGCAACATGACCACTCTGAGCACGCTTGAGGATCTTTTGGTGAAGAGCGGCGCCGAGGCTCTGAAGTGTCTCTGCTGAATCTTGTCTCCAGAGCTGGTACAACACAGTGCTGTTTCCGAAGTGTTTCCTTTTTTTGTGTTATACCACAAAAGCAATGGGACTACAAGGAAAAAGAAATAAATAGAAAGACTATGACATGCATTATTCACATTGCAATACGAAAATAGAAACTAAAACTATACCTGGTCTGGATACAATTCAAGATATAAACCACAAATGAGCCTAATAGTAAATGATAGTGACACCAGTGAATATTAGAACGGCTTCTAAGCATACGTTGCATTTTAATGAGCCTAGATGAAGAGTAGCTATGATGCATTAAACTGTTTCTTCAATAGACAAACAGTCTATTAAAGTGTTTATTCATCTCCAAGTGATCTCAAGATATCTGGCAAAAGCTAGAAAACAATCCTTCACACACATGCCTGGCTAGCTATACTAGTGTCTGACAACATAGATGTTGTCATCTATGTCATAAAAATATTAGAAAGGACGATGAAGGCCATCTCTTAACAATCAAGGAATATGTATATCAAGAAGAGCTAAACTCCTGAACATATACACCCTATGTGGGACCAGCAAAATTCAGAAACAAATTCCAAAATTTTGGAAAAAAATTGTTGCTGATAGACTTCAAGGAGAACCTTGAGAGCAACACAATTATATCTGGTTCTTCGACATGGCCTTGGCGCATGATTGATCAAAGAGGAAAAGAGTCAGCATGAAAATACTGGCTTTGAAGGAATAAATGAGAGAGGACTAGTAGATACATACCGGGATTTGCTTATCCCTAAAGGCCACACACATTTTTTCTCGACTGCACATGCCACATGCTGGGACACAAAATGCGTCTCAAAAAAAATAGATGGAAAGTTTAGCAACTATTTTTTTCAGGCGATGATGCACTGAAAGCAGAAATTAATCATAGAAACGAATCAGAGAATCAATTGCAACATCTTAAAACCAAACAGCTAATAGCTAACTAACCAGTGGGTTACAAAGGAAATCAAAAAGAAATTAAAAGATTCCTAGAAACAAATGAGAATGAGGACACACTTGATCACTTGATCACTTGATCACTTGAATCCCGTTATTCATCGATTTGCTCGAGCGGGCGCCAGTAACATTTCCATTGGACCCTATCACATGCCAATGTAGCCCAATGGCATCTGGTTGATTCAGGAATATGAAGAGGCTCAAACCGTTCCTTCAGGGTCTTAACAAGGAAGTCTGACCATCTTGTAGGTGGGAGGCCACGTGATCTTTTGACATCCCGTGGGATCCAGTCTGTAAGGGCTCTAGTCCAGCGGTTGTCTCCAAATCGCATTACATGTCCAGCCCATCTGATTTTCGATGCCTTGGCAAACGAGACAGCATCCCTGATTCTGGAATAGCGACGGAGGTCAGAACTCCGGGATTCCTTCACTCACTTGAGTGAGGCGTGATATTCCAAGCATAGCTCTTTCGATGCCTCTCTGGGAGACCCGAATAGCATTCTCATCCTGCTTTTGTAGGGCCCAGGTCTCTGAGGCGTATGTTAATGCAGGGAGAACGGTGGAGTCGAAGAGACATGCCCGGAGCCGGAGGTTCTTTGTCCTTTTAGCTATTTCTTCGATGCCTTTGAAGGCATTCCATGCCGCTCTCTTCCTGCTGCGCAGCTCAGGTTTTAGGTCATTCGTCATGTTCACTTCTCGACCTAGGTACACATAACTGCTGCATTCAGAGATGTTTGTTCCATTGAGAGTGAATGGGGCCTCAGGAACTAGTTCATTTCTCATGAACATAGTTTTCTTCAGATTCAGCTGTAGACCTACCTTTCCACATTCTCGGTCAAAGTCAGCCAGAATTTGTGCAGCTTGGCTAATGTTTGGTGTTATTAGAACGATGTCGTCAGCGAAGCCGGAGGTGGTGTAGTTGCCGACCATATATCTTCACTCCCATTCCTTCCCATTCTAATTGTCTCATGATGTTCTCGAGGGTGGCACTGAAGAGTTTTGGTGAGATGGTATCACCCTGTAGAACCCCTCTTTTGACATCAATGATCACTTCTTTGTAGAATGGTGAGATCCTGGTGGTGAATCCGTAATATAGCTCACGAAGGATCTTGATGTATTGGGTTTGAACACCCTGTTTGGCTAGGGCTTGGATGACTGCTTCAGTCTCCACAGAATCAAAGGCTTTCTGTAAATCAATGAACGTGAGACAGAGAGGCATCTTGTACTCCCTACAAACCTCAATGAGCTTGGTTACTGTGTGGATATGGTCTATTGTGCTGAATCCTTTCCGGAAACCTGCTTGCTCGCATGGTTGTCCTTCATCTAGAGTTATGCTAATCCAGTTCAGGATGACTCGTGTAAACAGCTTGAAGATGACAGACAAGAGGCAGATGGGGCGATAGTTGCCGATGTCGTGAATGTCTCCCTTCTTGAACAGTAGAACTGTCCTGATGGTTTTCCATTGGGAGGGCACCTTGCATTCAGACAGGTAGCGTGTGAAGAGCCGAGCTAGTGTATTGATGAGTACCAATGGCAGATTCTTCCTTCAGGTGTTCGGGTCTGACTTTTGTCTGGGCCTAGTGCTGTTCCCTTCTTTACCGACAAGATGGCAAATCGGATTTCAGAAGGGAGAACGTTGGGAATGACATATCCATCCTGTGGAATTTGGTATGTGGGCAGGTGGATGTGGCTATCAAAGAGATTTGAGTAGACAGGCGGGCAGTGCGAATACTTTTCCTGGCTTCTGCTGCATCTTCCAGTATTTCTGCTCTTCTGTCTTTGAGGTCTGCTTTTATCACTTCTCTGCACTGTTTAGCAAGCTTGGACGTTAGCATTTGGTCTCCTGAGGCTCGTGCCTTGCCACGTTGGTGAATGAGCTCAAGAGTTTCTGAAGACAAGCGTCCTTTTTGTGTCTTTCTCTCTCTTGGCATTCTTCGCACAATCATGGAGGTGCTGAACCAGTCGATTGTATTCTTCATCGATGTCATCAATGATGGTATCTTCCCATGTTGCCGCAATGGTGCCAAAGAGTTCCCAGTTGGTGGTCGTTCTGGGAGTTCTCTTCTTAAACATTGCAGCTTTTTCTCCCCGTTGCGGGAAGTAGAATTTTTGCACGAAGGAGACGGTGGTCCGATCCTGTATGGAATTTGGGGACGACAGCAACATCGGGTCAGACAAAACCGTCGATTGAAGATGATGTGGTCAATTTCATTGTGGAATTGTCCGCCAGGAGATTCCCATGTCCAACCTTTCGCTTCAGCCTTCTGAAACTGTGAGTTCCCGTGAATAGTCTTGGTGGACATGATAAACTCAGATAGTCTCTCACCCTGTTCGTTCCATTCTAGGCCATGGGTCCCAATGTGGAGTTCTTCAGCCGATCTTCTCAGTCCTATCTTGGCATTAAAATCACCGACTATGATCTTGTAGAAGGTCTGATCTTTTTTATAGAACTCCTCCAATTCCATGTAGAATTTCTCAATTTCATCTTCTTTGTATGTGGATGTTGGTGCATAGACAATGAAGATAGAAATTGCTGGCAGTGGGCCACATCTCCTCAAGTGTAATCCTCCTATTCAGTTTGTTAGGCATTCAAATGAATCAATGTTGACAGCCATGTTCGTGTTGACAAGGACACCAACACCACCGATGCCTCTTTCATCACATGTTCCAAGGAACAATTCTTCTCTGGTGTCAAATACAGCATGATGTGACTGACGCCTCCTCGTCTCAGTCATACCAATGATGTTGTACTTGATCTTTTGCACTTGCAGCATCAGATCCTCAATATATGCTTCTGATGCCAGCGCACGTTCATTGAAAGTACAGACAGTCATTTTAGTCCTTCTTCGTTTTGGCAGCCTAGGACAGCCTTGAAATTTTATCAGGCACTGCTTGTTTGCCTTTCTTACTGCTGCCGTATTAAGGGCTCTTTCGGGGTCAGGAAAATAAACATTTTTTTTCTGGTAGGACACAAACTACCAGAAATTGTGGCACAGCTATGCCAGTGTTCCGAGGAAAGTCTGTCACTCTGCACATGTTCATCAGGAGGAAGAAAGGACCTCAATAAGTATTTCAACTTTATAGCATTACATCTTAGAAAATGACAAAGAAAGGGAGCCTAGTGCAGGCTGAAATAAGGATGTAATAAAGTTTATAGGAAAAATCAGTTAATTGGTATGATACAAAATCAAATGAAAACATGAGCTGGTTATTAGAAAAAGTAAACTCGACTATTTAAACCACTAGGTAATTTTTTAGATATAACCAAGCATATATGTGCTAGGACAACAGCTACAAAATTTGTGAGTTAGAGTTCAAATAAGAAGGGCCCAAGCTATAGTATGGCTTTACGTGCAGCTGACATAGGTCCAATCCCTGAACCATGTAAGCTCTCCCATGCACTACCTGTAGTATTTCCTGACAATTCCTGAGAGCAGAAACAGGAGCAATTTTTGAGCATCAACATGTGAGGACAAAATTTTAAAAATATCAGAAAAAATGAGGCAGCAAGTTAAAAACATTTTCATACAATGATAACTATGAAAATTATCAACTCTGGATTTGGAAAACAAAACAATATTTGTTGTAAAAAGTAATAGTTTTGATAGGTGGAAACAATGAATATAGCCAATTTCATGATGAAAAACTTTCTTCTACCAAATTGCATTCTCCGGCATTGATTATTTTATCCCTTTTAATACTATGTCTATCTCAATATAACTTACTACTTATTATATTAAGCAAAAGATTCTGAAGTGTTTCGTTGCGTGTCCTAAGTTGAATTTTTTGAAGTACGAAAGCCACACATCAAAAGATGACCTCTGCAGAGAAATATTGAAGAGGTGGTTGATTGAATAGGATGGATCTCAAAAGACTAGTACAGAATCTCGACTTAAAAGACATAATTGCAAGGGAATGACATCAACTGAAAACTGAACTATGTTGTCATAGTCAAGAATGTATCTGAACATTGGGGAGAAGCAAACAATAGAACATAAAAATCATGAGTTTTATCATTTTTATATTAAGAAAATTTTCATATTTAGAAGATTTTCTAAATGAAATTTAGATCATTACCTGTTTTTATTAAGTCCAGAATAAGACTCTCTGGACTTAATATAGGAATACTAGCTCCAGGTTTTAAGAAAATAAATTTCTGTGAAAGCACACATCTTATGGTAATTAGTTCCAAAATTTCTATGACATTTATCCAAAGATGGCCAGAGTCATGGCCGAATTTGCTTCCGGCTTTAAATGACAGCTAAAAGAACATTTTGAAAGAAGGAAGTCAAACAAATTTTGTAAGTAGTAAGAGACACTGAAAGAGGCTAAAGTGGAAGATAGTAAATTGACAGGCCATTTTTATCTATTTCTATTAAACACTGATGACTCATATGTAATGCTTGTTTTCATAGTCACTCTAGTCAACTTGCTACATTTAGTCCTCCAGATTTATAATTCTATGTGCCATTCAGCTATTTTATATTATATGTTTCCCTATTACTTTATTTTTAACTAACTTTATTAACAGGTTTTAATTGGAGGCATTTGTTTCTTTATACATTTATATATTTGCTTTTGGATCACACCCAGTGATGCTCAGTTGTTATTCCTGGCTCTGCACTCTGGATTTACTCCCTGACGGATCTCAGGGATGTCAGGGAACAAACCGGGTTGGTCATATGGAAGCAAATGTCCTACGTGCTGTACCGTTGCTACAGCTCCCCCATATAAAATATTATCACTTATAATTTCTTCCAAATTTGGTTTTGCTTTTCCTACTGAAAATAATTTCCTTATAAATATGGTACACTACCATGTATATAATAAATATCAATGCATATAATTATTAACAAAGAGGCTGGTCATCAGATATTGATTCTATGCAAATATGTTAAAATAAACCGGCTTTCTAATAGGTATGTATTAAGTCTGATAATATGGATATATATATATATATATTTATACAATGTGGAATCATAACAGTGTCATCAGGATTATTGGAATAAATTACTTTAAATTTAAGCAGGTGATTATATTTGTAATGTTAAGAAATATTGTCAACTTCTTTCATAATATAGAGTAGTTCAATGGAAGTTTAATTGATGACAAGATCACATTGAGAAGAAACCAAAGTTAAATGTCATAGTATGTAGAACCTGTCTAGTTTGGTTGCTTAGCACCTGGAGCTAGAATTAAATCATTATGAGTCATTGAAGGAAAGGAGAGTAACATTTCTACTATGCCAGATTTGAAGTGAAAATGACCTTAACCTGATGGTAAGTGAGAAAGAGCACACAAACTCTATGAATATACCTATAGTTAGAAATGAAAAGTAGAGTATTAAAACATTTACTTCCTAGTGCTCCAAAAATAGTTGGTAATCTGAAACACATAACTATTTATGAGATTTGAATACACACTGCTCTAAGAATAACTGAACATAAGTATATCACGTGAGTCCATTTCAAGTTTGAAGTCTGGGCAAAAAGATGTTATCAAAATTTATCTCAGAGCAGAAAATTATAGTTTAATACATCGGCACTCATTTTGGTCAACAGATTAAAGGATAAATGAAAAAAGAATGTGCTAACTAAGATAGACTGATGAATTTGGTATGATGAACAATAGTTGGGATATGAAGAATCACATAAAATATGATGTATAGAGTACACATGGTTGATATTTACTGTATATGCTGTATCAGATGTATTATTAGTGTTTCAGAAAGGTATATTTCTGGAGTTATAAAAAGTATCACATTGCAGGTGCATGTATATATGTATAAGAATATATATATGTAGAGAGAGGCACAATTATGGTTTAAATTTCATTTTCTTCATATGCCCGCTAGCTGAGAGTTAAGAAATATTTAAGTGTTTTCAGGTCGACTAAGTTTTCTCTCAGTACTACAATGTGTACTACAATAAATCACTGCTTTCTATTACAACATGGATTCTTATTTTATAATAATCAACGAATGCAAAAAGATATACAGATAACCTCTTTGACAAAATTTTTCATTTCTCCTGCAGACTTTTTGTCTTCAAATTTTTGTAGTAATCGAATTTTATTACTTTGTTAATATTCCTTCCCCTTATTACGAATAATGTACCCACACCATAGCCTCAAAACTTAGTTATTGAATAACGATTACAATTTTCAGCATAAAACAGGTGTCTTGCTCATTCTCTAAATAATAAAAAAAATTTTCCTATAAAACCTTTTAATAAGAGGTAAGCAAAGAATAATTGGCACTGCAACTTAAATAATCTTTAAAAAATTCAGAGATAAGCATCTCTGGCTACGCTAATGTAAATTTTTAACTTTGATGAGGATTTAAAAATCAATCAGAAAGTTAATATTCAATGTGAAAGAATCACAGAAATGTTTTAAAGCAAAGATTTTAAATTTTCAAGAGCAGGGTATGAGTGATAGTCCACTGGGGAGGGCCTTTGTCTTGCACATGGGCAACCCAGGTTCAATCCCCAGCATCCCATAGAGTACCCCAAGCATCACCAGGAGTAATTCATGAGTGTAGAGCCAGAGTTACCCTTGAGCATTCATGGGTATACCTGAAAAGAAAACATGAATTAATGATCCTTCTAAATAGAACCAAGCTGTACCATCATAGCTGGTGTCCTTACACTTTCTACATTTTGGGGAAAAAATTGAGTAGTATTTAGAAAATAGTATTGGTACATTGGTGCAGAAATGCCTAACATATGTAAGATTTCAATCTAGTTTATTTTCAGGATTTGTCAATATTATGTCAACTACTGGAAATAGAGGTAGGATACAGGGTAAACGGGATAGATATTAGAATGTCACTGAGAACACTGATAGGAATTTAGAGCATTTCTTGAGTATCAAGGTCAACAAAGAAAAAATAGTTCTTCGAAGTATGAAACGGGAAATTCTTGCAATTTCTAACTAAAGGTTATGATATCAGAAAATTTGTAATAAGGAGAAACCAAAATTGAATTATTCAAAAACCCTAAGGGAATAGCAATAGTAAAGCAGTTATGGGCCTTGCCCTGCATGCAAACAACCTTGATTTAATCCACAAACACTACATATGGTCTATATCACAGAGCCCCAACTAGAGAGTTCCCTGAGCACAGAAACAGAAGTAAACCCTAATCAAGGCAAGGTTTGTCTCCTCAATGTTCCTCAAGCTAAAAATGAATAGAAAGGCATCATTTTAAGGACAGATGGAGGAAAAGCAGGCAGGGTGCTTGTTTTGTAGGCTCTGATCCAGGAGCTATCCACTGAAGTACATATTCTCATGTACTCCCAAGAGTGATCCCTGAAGTCAGAGTCTATGTGTTTGACCGAGAAACTTACTTGAATAAGTAATGATAAATAGATTATGAAGCAAGCATTCTACATACACATTCTTCACATAGCAAATGCATTTCATTTCATCTACTAACATAAGGACAATTTACAAATGTTTTTAGATCACATGGAATGAAGAACATGTTAAAAATATATTTTGTAATATGCAAATTCACTTTTTTTCCCTATACACATAAGGGCATTTGACATGTGTCTCGAGATCACTTTGAGAGCACTAAGCACGTAAATACACTGTTTACTAAGGAACTGCATAATGCCATAGTTACTCTTTGTTTAGGCTCATTAAAAGCAGTTATGCTTGCTAGCCATTCTAATGCTCACTGTCTCACTATTATTTAGAGTAGCTGTAATGCAGATTTGTGCTCTATCTCTTCAGCTAATCCAGATCATGCCGTTTTAGTTATCATTGTCCCCTGGCGATATGAATAGTTCTTTCAGTGTCTTTATATTTATTTATCTTTTCCTTGTAGTCTGTTGCTTTTTCTGTGTAACACTAAAAAAAAGAAACATACTTCAAAGGCAACACGGTGTAGAACCAGCTCCGACGACCGATTCTACAGGGAAACTTCAAACCCCAGCTCCACTCTTCAACAGATGATCTCCAAGCGTGCTCAGAGAGGTCATATTGTGGCACCGGTGTGAGTGAGGATGCAGCTTCTGCTTTTTTTGGATGGAATCGTTTCTCTTCCAGGGAGGATGGCTCCTGATTGCACATTCGCAAAGCCTCAGTCCCCAGAAGTAATAATTCCTTTGAGGATCAGAGATTTTGATAGTGGCATGAAGTCTTCAGACTGGGTCTCTTACAGCATGAAGTTTGAGGGCCAGAGACATATTGTCCATATGAAGCTCATCAAGCACTTGCTGCCTAGGCACATGCCAGTGTTCTCCTACACAGAGCAGGGTGCTCTTCTTGAGGACTATCCTTTCATCCAGAATAACTGCTACTATTATGGCTTTATGGATGGGGGACCCCAAATCCCAGGTGTCCCTAAGTACCTGTACTGGGGGATTTCAAGGGTTTTTACACAAAGACAACACAGTTTATCAAGTTGAGCCAAAGACAAATTCAACCACATTTGAACACCTGGTATATAAACTGTTTAGTGAGGAGAAAGAATTTCCCACAGTCAGATGTGGCTTAGCTGATGAGGAACCTCCATGTCAGTTCAAAGTCACAAAGGTTGATCATACACCCACTCCACAGAGTGGGCATGGAGGGGTGGTGGACCCACAAGCAATATTATAAGATAGCGTTTGTGGCTAACTATGGTCTCTATCGTCATTTTGATTCTGATACCTCAGTAATACAGAATACTCTTAAATCATTTTCATTGACAATGCACGCTAATATGCAGCAACTGGACATAAGTGTGGTTTTAATGGGAATTGAAATATGGAATTATGGTGAATATATTCCTCAAAATCCTCAATATTATTTGGAATATTTCTCTGAGTGGAAGCATCTATCTCTCAGTCTACGCATAGATAATAATTCAGCATTTTCGGTATGCCACACACCGCTGTCGAGTAACTATGAAAGCTTTCAATATAAATCCCTGTAGTAATCCTCATTTGAAATGTGGAATTATTTACCATGACAAGACTATAAGTAATCTTTATACTGCTACAAGACTCACATCACTATTGGGTTCTAATCTAGGTATGCTTCCAGATGGCCCTGAATGTACGTGTGGGCAAACAGTTTGTCTTATGTCGTCAGATCCAGTGACGGCACATCGCTTTAGCAACTGTAGCTATGAGACATTTTATTCATACAAAGCACGATGCCTATTTAATGTACCAAAGGCAATCACTGAACAACGCTGTGGAAACGGTGTGGCTGAAGAAGGAGAAGCTTGTGACTGTGGCACCCTTGATTCATGTGCAGTGGACCCATGTTGTGAGACAGACTGCAGGCTGGCTCGTGGGGCACAGTGTGCCTTGGGACTTTGCTGCAAGAAATGTAAATTTTTACCATCAGGTACAGTGTGTAGAAAACAAGAAAATGAATGTGACCTTCCAGAGTGGTGCAACGGGACACATGCGCAGTGTCCAGATGATGTGTATGTACAGGGTGGAATCCCATGCACGGGTGGTGGCTTCTGTTATGACAAGAGATGCATCACCCGTGAGGAACAGTGTAAAAGACTCTTTGGTAAGGAGGCAAGGAGCGGAAGCAGGACTTGTTACACGCATGTCAATTCTCAAGGTGACCGTTTTGGTAACTGTGGCTTAAATCCCACTTCATATACATCGTGCTCTATTGGGAACGCACTGTGTGGAAGGCTTCAGTGTGAGAATGTGAAAATGATTCCTGAGGAAGAAGAACATCATACATGGATCTCAACGAATATCAGCGGCACCGTTTGTTGGGGTATTGACTACCACTTGGGGCTGAAACATTCTGATATTGGTAAAGTGCAAGATGGCACTGAATGTGGCAAAGGCAAGATTTGTGTTGAGGGACAATGTATCCCTTTATCATACTCAACAATACGTTGTTCCCTGAGAAATGCAGTATGCAAGGAATCTGCAACAACAGACATCACTGCCACTGCAGGCCTCCTTGGAGTCCACCCCATTGCTATGGAGCAGGTGTGGCTGGCAGTGTGGACAGTGGCCCACCTCCTGGAAGTTCTTTTACTGAGTCTGAAGATGTGTCAACTGAGTTTGACTCTGAAGGTGTAGCACACACACATTGGTTCTTATCTTCTGATACTGCGGTTCTTAGTGTTCCTACTGATTTTCTTTGCTATACTGAGCAAAGCAGTCATCTAAAACAGGAGAGGACAATGTTTCTACATTCCCCAGGGAGGTAAATGATCAAACCGATTTTAGTAAGACTAACAACACATTTTAGTAAGAATAAAAACAAAGAAACACAAATGTGATTTTTCATGTATATATTTTATCTACAGCCACTCCAGTGGACCTATATTTCAGAGTCACCAGAAGAAATCACATGTATCACTTGTCTTCCCGTTGTTCATCAAATTGCTTGAGCGGGCACCAGTAACATCTCCATATGTTCTATTGCAAGCAAGTTTACTGAGGGGCATCTGTTAGCTCCAGGAACAGGAAACAGGAAAAGCCTCAAACCATTTTCTCATGGGAATGAGGTCCATAATTGCTACTGGTTTTTGACATAACAAATAAAACATGAGTAGCTTGTCAGGCTCTGCCATGTAGGTGATATACTCTCAGTGGAAGGCTCTCATCTCGAGCATTTACTGAAGAAATTCAAAGGGGAAACCCTCACGGCAGAGCCTTTGCAAGCTACCCGTGTCGTATTTGATATGCCAAATACCAGTAACAATTATAGACCTCATTCCCATGATGTGATGGAATGGGTTGAGGCTCTTTATGTTCCTGGAGCAAGCAGGTGCTCTTGGGCTCTATTTGCATGAGACAGGTCATATGGAGATGTTACTGGTGCCTGCTCAAGCAATTTGATGATGAACGGGAAGACAGTGATACAGTGATACAAATGGGAAAGATCAGGTTAACTCTTGGGTGGAGTTCTGAGGAGCTGTGGAGTCTGGATGTTGAAAATGACTGACTTCATGGTGTGGGGTTGCTGTAATTTCCTTCTAGGCTCACTGGGATGATGGTTCATGAATGAACCTGCCTAGAACTGTATACATTGTATAAATGTGAAAGATCCTGCAAAGGAACTGATCAAACATCTATTACTGTCTAAAACTGCCGCGAGGTCACTCTGCGGCATCGCACCAATGGAGCTGTGAGTCTGGCATGTCTCTCCTTTCGGGTAGCTGGCATGGAGGTAGGTGGAGGAAAGGGCAGAGGAGCCCAAATACCCACTCCAAGTCTGATCAGTGTGGCCCCTTCCCTGCATGTGTGAGCAAACCTTTGTAGCAATGTTGTACTCAGCCTGAAGAAATCACAATGGATTATTTTTAGTAGCTATCACAAATATTGTGATAGTACAGCAGGTAGGTCATTTGCCTTGCATTCAGCCAGCCCCAGTTCAGTTACTGAGACCCCATATGGTTCCCCAAGTCCTGCAGGAATGATTGCTGAGTGCAAACCCAGGAGTAAGCCCTAAGCACCACTTTTAGGACCCCAAAACCAATATAAAGAAAATCATTTAATCCTTAAAACATATAAAGTTTTAAGGATTAGATGATTTTAGAATACTACATATGGCAGGTTATATATTCGCATGTTAATTACAAGTTTCTAGTACAAGGTAGGTTCTATTATTCATATTTTTTTAGCAAAAATGAAAACACTATAACTTAGTACACTTCTTTTTTTTTCTTTTTTTGTTTTGCTTTTTGGTTCATACCTGGTGATGCTCAGGGGTTACTCCTGGCTCTATAACTCTGAAATTCCTTGTGTTGGTGCTCGGAGGACCAAATAGGATGTCAGGGATTAAACCCAAGTGGCCGTGTGCAAGGCAAAAGCCCTACTTGCTGGACTATTGCTCTGGCCCCCCTAACTTAGTACATTTCAATTAAAGTCACATTTTAATCTTTTATATACCATAAGGGAATACTGCAAGTTAACACTCATTCCATTCTGAATGGTTAATGCTTACTAATGGGTTGATAAATACAAACACCGCTGAAGAGTTAACTTGAAGGGTTGAGGTGCACATAGGAGGTGCTGCAATCCCAAAACAGCCCCACAAGCACCACGAGGAGGGTCCCCTGAGCAACAAAACAGACCTACATCCCTGCTAAAATAAGACCTGTGGAAATAAGAGAGTGGATCCTACAGTTCAGATAACTGTGCATGTTCCGAGTGCATGTGCACCCCTGGCAGATATGAAAAAAAATGCAAAGAAATACTACCAAACGGGGAAATTTTAGTGTCTAGCACTTTGTAAGAAAGTGCATTTTGAACTAACAGGACTGAGTATAGCATTTCCAATCACAATCTTATGGAGAGGTCAAGATTTCTGGAAGAGATTGAAAGGAAAAAAGGAAAAAGTAAAATACACAAAAAGAAACAGAAATAGTGCCAGAAGAGGTAGGTCAATCAGAAGAGAAAGAGACTCAATAATCAATAAGCTCTGAAGAGAGGAACTCAGAGATTCTGAAACAAAAGTGATCATTACACTGAATAATGGCCAAATATCCACGGAATCTCTCTAAACATACAACTGTTATAAATCTTGTGGGCATACAGGGAAACCAAACTTCTGAATTTCCTAAGTGTCCACCTCCCGAGCAGTAATAATTTACTTACTTCACCAGAGCAGCTACTTCAGGAAGTACCTCAGCAAATGACTCACGGAATATGATTGCATTTTTCCTTTTACAGTTCTGTATGACATCATTGGCAAGGTAAAAGAGATACAAATAATGAGGGGTAGGCAGCAGGCTTTGGTGGAGTTACTCGTGATGGTACTTAGGGGATCATATGGGAATTACTCAGGAATTACTCTTGATGGTGCTTGCGTGATCATATGGGATGCTGGGGATCAAACCTGAGGCATCTGTGCGCAAGGCAAATGCCCTCCCAACTGGATTATCGCTCCAGCCTCCATCTGAAACAGTAAATTAGTGAAAGACAGCTTCAGAAACCTGAGTCAATACAGGCTTAGACAGTGGAGCAGCCAAAGCATTCCAAGACGGGAAGGCCCTCTGTCACTACTGTTTGCCATTGACCAGAGCACAGGAAGTCCTTCTGCTGCTACTGTTAGCCCCCACACCAGAGCACCCATGTCTGATAAATAAGATGTCAGGAGAGAATTACTGTTTGCAGCTACTCACCTGTAACATGATATGGTCATATATGACCTAGTAATTTGCTCTACATAGCTGCCAGTGTGCGGGCAGCCTCAGATCCCTGTTGCCCTCCTCAGCTCTGCCATTCCATTGAGATACAGCCATATTTGTTGTGTGAAGTGAGGGACGTGACTGGATTGGGAAGAGACTTGTTTTGCAGTAAGAAGTGCTCCCTCAATCTCTCCCCCTCCAATGAAGAATTAAACCCAGAAATAAGCGAGTTGGGCCGGAGCAATGGTAAAGACGGTAGGGTATTTTCCTTGCACATGGCTATCCTGGGTTCAGTGCCTGAGTACTTCTGGGTATGGCTAGAAAAGAAAAGGAAGGAGAAATGCAATACTTTTGTAAAAAAAATTAATTGATTATAATTTTTATAATCAATGATTTTTATTATTATTATTTCAATAATATATCCCTCCCAAGTGCAGTGGAGGGACCATGCTGGCCGGACTCAGAGCGGAGATTTGGGCTCTGCCCTTTCCTCCACCTCCTTGCCAGCTTCCCGAGAAGATAGACCCACCCACGCCAGACACACAGCTCTCTTGGTGCTTGCGACCGCAAAGCGACAGCGCAACATTCTTAGATAATACTAATTTTAGGATAAGGTCCTTCCCAGGATCTTTCACATTTATACACTATATACAGTTCTAGACACATTCAACGGATGTCCGTCATCCCAGTGAGCCTACTGGAAAGCCAGAGCATCCCACACATCATGCAGTCGGTCAGTCGTTCTCTACATTCAGACTCCATAGTTCCTCAGAACTCCATTCAAGCAAAAACCTGATCTTTCCAAATAAGTTTCATCAGTAACTGATCTAGATGAGACCTTTCTAATGATAGTATACCACCTATATGGCAGAGCCTGGCAAGCTACCCATATTTTGTGTGTTATGCCAAAAACTAGTAACAATTACGTACCTCAATACCAGGGCCTGAAGAATGGTTTGAGACTCTTCCTGTCCTTGGGGCAAGCAGATGCCCATCAGCTACACTTGCTTGCAACAGGACATATGGAGATGTTACTGGTGCCTGCTCAAGCAAATCGATGAACAACCGGAAGACAGCGATAAAGTGATACAGTGATCACAAATATTATACAGATTATCCGTTAGACAAATAGGAAAAGCTAAATCAAAGAAATATGTTTATAAGTATTTATTTTTCTCATTTGATTTTGCTTTAGTCATCAATTTTTTTAAAGAACTAGTACATTTACAATAATAGACATTTCCTGACCTAACACACAGTAAATGTATTTGATTGTAAATACAAAGATATAAAAGTATGCACGGCAGTATGTGTATATGTTTGTGTGTGTGTTTGTGTGTGTGTGTGTGTGATCATACCTGAAATGTGGGAGTTCATTTCATGTTTCCTTGATCTGAAACAGTCTTGAAATTTTACTTTAAGTTCTCAGAAACAAAAGGATAAGCTAATCATTACATGTTATTTAGTTATTTTCATTATTAATATATTTCAAAACACCAAATTAGTTTTTTAGTGTAGAAACAAAGGATATTTTTTACATTTTTTATTATATCATACTTGCCACATAGCAAATTTTAACTTAATGAGGACTGACTTTTCATCTTGCATTGTGACATAATCATGGTATTAACAGAATCATGCTCATTATACACCCAGGGCTCTGCCTTGTGGGCCTTGGACGGTTGATGGTCTGACATAGAGACTTCAGCCCCTGGGCTGAAGCCAAAGCCACGGCAGAGCCTGGCAAGCTACCCAGGGCGTATTCAATATGCCAAAAACAGTAACAATAGTGAACTTCATTCCCAATGAATGGAGACACTACTGGCAACACTTGAGCAAATCAATGATCAACGGGAAGACAAGTGATACAAGTGATGCTCAGAGAAATACATACAGAACTATTATGCTACCATACAGTTTCTATGAGGCACATATATCACCCTTATACCAAAACCAGAAAGTGGCATTACAAAATAAGAAAATTACAGGCCGTATTTCTGATGAACATAGATGCAAAAGATCTTCCACAAAATATTCGTAAACAAGATCCGGAGACTCATCAAAAAGATCATACACCATGACCAAGAGGATTCATTGCAGGGATACAAGAATGGTTCAACATTCACAAGTCAATCTACATAATAAATCATAACAATAAAAACATAGAAACCATATGATCATATCTGTATATGCAGAAAAAGTGCTTTACAAGACCCGGCACCCATTCATAATAAAAACTCTCCACAAAATGGGAATTGATGAACTTTCCTGAATATTCTCAAAGCCTTCTCCCGAAACCCCACAGAAAGCATTACTCTCTTGGGGAAAAGTAAAAAGCCTTCTCCTTAAGGTCAGGGACAGGTAAAGGTTGCACACTATCACCACTTCTATTTAACTTAGTACTGGAAGTACTGGACATAGCATTTAGGGAAGAAAGAAACATTAAGAGCATCCAGATAGGAAGAGAAGAAGCCAAACTTTCACTATTTTCTGATAACATGATACTATAGTTAGAGGACACTAGATACTCTACCAAAAGGGTCTTTGAAACAATAGATATGTATAGTAGAGTGGCAGGTTGCAAAATCAATATACACAAAAGTCCATGACTGTCCCATATGCAAATAAGAAAGAGAAGAAAGTGATATTAAAAACAATGTCATTCACAATCATGCCTCAGAAAATCAGGTACCTCAGAATTAGCTTAACAAAGAAGGGAAAGGATCTTAACAAAGAAAATTAGAAAACCCTGCTTCAGGAAATAAGAGAGAACAGGAGGAAAAGGGTATTCATTCCCTGCTCATGGATTGGAAAATAAACATTGTCAAAATGGTATGTTTTGATTGTAGTTCTCACCTTCAGAATGGGGTTTGGCAGGTGGTAGCTTGGAAAGACAGGAGTGCCCCCTGTTCTGCAGGGCCTCATTGGGCTCCATGCCCAGTTTCCCAAAAAAAAAGGGTTACTGGTGACTATGCTGAAAGCTAGAGGCTCTGAATATCTAGGCATTCTCTTTGTCAATGTCCCAATTTTCCAAAATTAAATGATCTAATATGAGTTCGTGAAGCCTGTGGCTGGACCCTTCTTCGATTTCTCAAAGCAGAATTACCAGACAGAATTACCAGAGAAATGCAGTCTCTTGTCTAATGATATCCTTGAATGAACCTCAGGCTGGGAGAAGGTGGTTATCTTGAAAGAGCAGGGCTGTGAGGGGCTCTTTCTCTCCTGTGGAGAAAATCTGATGCACCTAATTATCCTGAGCCTGCCTCTACTGCATAGACCTCAAGAGCATGCAGACAAGCTTGGCGTTTAATCGAGGCAGCTTTCTTCAGGCTTCTAAATACTCCAAGACGTCCTCTCTCTCTTATAAGGCACAAGGTCTTCAGACAATCTTCAATGGCATTCTCAAATGCTAATTGCCTTAGTGGGCATTTCTATATTTGCTTACCTGTAATTTCTTTATGAATTGCATTCAGCATTTTCCCAGAAATTCCGCATAGGCCCCCACAATTCCAGAAAAATCTTATTTTAGGTACCATTAAATTCAGTCTGCATCAATCTTTTGCCGTGCCAACAATGCTGAAGGATATGAGATAAAATGGCACGAGGCAAGGTGCCTTATTTTTTTTTTTTTTTTATTTCAGCAGCTGCACACATAACCCAACACTTGTTTCCATGCCTCTCGCCAGACTCCCCAATGAAATATTCTGAATTTCTGAAAGTATGTCTTCAAGCTCTACAATATTACAGCTCAGTAGGGAGTACTTTAGAATCTGTGGGAATATAAAGATGCTGAATATTCTCAACTAATGAAAAATAACATAGAAGGGGCCAGAGCGATAGCATAGCGGGTAGGGTGTTTGCCTTGCAAGCAGCCGGCCCAGGTTCGATCCGGACATCCCATATGATCCCCCAGGCAGTGCCAGGAGTAAGTCCTGAGTGCAGAGCCAGGAATAACCCCTGAACATTGCTGGGTGTGACCCTAAAAGCATCAAGAAATAAATAATTAAATAAAAAAAAATAAAAATAAAAAATTAACATAGAAGGTTTAACTGCAACAACAGTTCAGAAAATCCTCAGACAAGGATAAAGACCCCAGTGTGAGATCCAAAAGTGTTCTCAAGTTTTCTCTTCCTGAAAAATTTTTTCCTTAGCCATTTATTTGTAATAAACAATATACAATAATTATTTGCCTGCAATTTGTGTGATGAATGGTATGTGTTAAGGTGGAGCACATGGTGGATGAAAGTGACAATCACAATGGGATTGTTGTTGGAATATTGAATACCTGTAGCAAATCATGGATAACTTTGTAACCTATGATGTTTAAATAAAGGTTGTGCGGGTTTGGGGGAAATATTCTAATTGTGAATCCAGGATTCCATTGAAACAGGAAGATTGTTTCTGCTTTGGGGATTGTTGCAAGAGCTTCAAGATTTGGCCAGTAGGCAAAAGAAATCTTGTAGTTCCAGGGCGGTGCAATGAAACATCTTGTTGATGCCCAGGCCATGTATATTTTCAAGGTAGATACTATTTTGAACAGAGATACAAGGCTATAGTGTCAGTTTAGGAATATTTTATTATAAGAAGCAGCAGCAAATCTTGATTCTGCTGACAATTCTAGTCAATACCAGAGATGATCATTTTGGTAACCGATTTTAGCAACAGGGGAGAACATACAGAGCCATATCAAGATTCTCTGTGTTAAATGAATGAGAGTGAGAAAGTACACTTCCCCTTCTGACAATGCACATAATAAATTGATTAGTATTTGTGGCATCAGTTGCTAGAATATGGAACAACTGCCCAGGCATTGGTGAAATGAAAGATGATAATGCATATGGTAAAGCTCATATTGTGTGAAAGGAAAGTCCCGCCAAGCCAGCGTTCACTGGTGACCTTCCCTCTGAACAGATCGACCGCAGTAGACATCGCTGCTGTTGCAATGCTCAGTGTCAGCACCCATTTCTTAAGATCGTAGGTTTCGGGGGAGCAATGACAGCGGCCCACCATTTAGAAATGTTACTAAAAGTGAAATTCCAAAACACAGGTTTTGGGGGTTCACTTTTGTCACATCATTCCTCTTTCTAGCGGAACTGCTTTTTCTTCCTCTGGACAGAAACTTGATATAAGGCACCTGAAGAAAATGTTTCAACCTAGCGAGAAGAGTAAAATACTCCAGCTGGGTATTTGTAAACAGAAATCTTAGGATTAAAATAACCAAAAACCTAATAAACTTTTTCATGGATATATTTTGTTCTACAGGCACTTAATGCTGTTCAAATAGGAGAGATTGCCGGCAGAAAAATGCTCTAACACTTATCATTTTTAAAGTTACATATTAGCTCTTTAATAAATAGCAACGTGTGCTAATACTTACAAATATGCGATTTATTCTCTGTGACTTTTGGGAATGTTAGTGTTGTTGTCATATAATTACTGTCTTGCCTTTAATAGTCTTTGTCTGTGTGTGTGTGTGTGTGTGTGTGTGCATGTGTATATGTGTGTATTGGTATGTGTGTCTGAGTCTGTGTGTTTGAGTCCACACACATGAAATTGAGAGGGGGAAGAGCCAATGCTTTTCTTATTTTTTAGCAGTCTCGGCCTTTTGCTCTGATTTTTAAACCACAGCAGAGAAAGTGCAAGAGTCCTGTGTTTTTTCCTCATTCATTTTTGACAACAGGCAGCACTAACGCGAAATGAAAACATTAAAGATACGTTTCTTTGCTTCACTTGTCAAGTTGCAATATAACAGATTTCAACTTGACAAAGGTATGTTTCAGTTGAGTAATAATTCTAATGTTGATTACAATCATTATATTATCTCTACATTTTATATAATTAACATAATTTCCTAGGTGTTCTACGTGCGTCAAGAAAATAATGCAGGCAGATTTATAGACGAATATAGGTTGGGAGGAGGAATTGGCAAACACCTGCTGGTATTACAGCAGGCAGAGATACTTCTTGCTCTTTGGCAAGGACACTGCTGGACTCTTTTAAGTAATAGGGTGTGACTATGGAGGTCAAATCTGTGGTCAGTCAGTACAAGGCAAACAATTCTCCCTAAATTATCTCAACATCCATCTTATTATTTATTTATTTATTTATCTCTTTATTTATTTATTTTAGGGCCACATCAAGTCAACCTTAAGTTGCTTCGTTAATTTTAATTATCTGCATGGTTCAGACACATTGAATTTTTCTATGAACATTTGGTAGCAGCCACACATTTTTAATAATTTTTTCAGAGCTGACTCCTGGCTTTGTGCTCAGGGATCAAACTTCTAGAGATACATAGTTGTATCGCCAGGGGATCAAGCATGAGTTTAATGTATTCAAGGCAAGTGACCTACCCACTTGCTATATAACATTTTAAAACATAAATTACTAAGACACATAATTACTTAATTACTAATTAAATTGCTAAGTTAAATAAAGTACAAGGGACATGTTCAATATCTTCACTGAGCTGAAGATACAATAGTATCAACTAAATATTTTATAGTTAATAATCATAAAATTCAGTTCATTGTTGGGATAGTAATTTGCACATTTGAGATAACAATGATCTCACCTGAAATAATAGTCAAAGCGTGGCACCATCAGTGCCAGCACAGCAAGTGAAAGGCACCTCCAGAGCCCCACGTGTCCAGATAAGGGTTTAGGCATGATAACCTGCAATGGAACTGACACTGTGACATCAGGATGTGCTCCACCAAGGCAGGAGGCATGACTTCCCAGGTAGCTGCACAGAGAGTGATGAAATGGACTCTCAAACTGAATCCATGTTCTGCTGCCTACATGAAACACATTGGAACATTCATCCTAACAAAGAATCCAAATCAAAGGCTGGAAAACAATTCTTCAGGCAAATAACTCCACCACAAAACCCAGGATGGGTACACAATATTAGACAACATAAATTTCAAGCCGAAGAGGTTAGAAGGGACAGTGAAGACCATTTATTATTAATCAAGGAATAATTGATTATTATGTACATCAAGAAGAGTTACAATCCTGAAATATATGCACCCAAGGAGGGACCAGATAATTTTAAAACAGCTGCTAATAGACTTCAAGTAGGACCTTGATAGAAAAATGATTGTATTTGGAGACTTCGACATTTGCCTTGTTGCCTCAGCAAAGAAATACTGACTTTGAAGGAAGAAACAGAAGAGAGAGGACTAGTAGATAAATACAGGACTTTTTATGCCCCAAAAGCCAATACATATTTTTCTCCAGTGCAAAACCCACAGGATGGTTCATAAAACATGCCTAAATAAAATCAAGCAGATAGAAATTGTACTGACTATACTTTCAGACCAAGATGCACTGAAGTTAATCACACACAAAACAAGGTTCAATTCAAACGAGTAAATTAAACAACCTACTGCCAAACCACTAGTGGGTTATCAAGGAAATTGAGGAAATTAAAGCATTCCTGGGGACAAGTGAGAATGAGAATGGGGACACAAGCTACAAGAACGTGTGGGACTTACCAGTGTCAGTGTTAAGAGGAAAGACTGTGGCTCTGCATTCATCACGAAGGAAGAAATGGAGCACTTAAGTAATTTGACTTCTCAGCATAAGATCATAGAAAAAGGATCCCAACTCAGGCCCACATAAGTAAATAATAAAGTTTAGAGCAGAAGTCAACAAGCTGGTGTTGGGGTATTGCTGGGTGCCCCGACAAAATCCAGGAGCAAGGTCAGGGACCTTCTGCCCCAGGGGAAAGGTGGATGGAGGACAGAGAAAGACACAAGAATCCAGCTCAAAGTTTCAATAGACTTGACTCACAATTGTTCTGGTATACAATTTAGTAACAGGAAACATCAGACATTAGGTTCCTAGCTGGGCTCCAGCCATGTGTAGGTTTAGTATCCTAGGCAAAGATGGCTGCGACCACGTGCTGAGGCCCAGCAAGGAAGAGAAAGGAGAGAGGAGGCAGAGGGCAAAGAGGAGGGAAGACAAAAGGCAAAGAAGCAAAAGACCCGGAAGAAAGCAGGCTACAGCTTTTATAACTTTTCAGCTCAGACATGCTCACATCAAGGGAAAGCAGTTAGGGTCAATCCCCCTCAGGTAACTTCTCCCAGGACCTGACCTAGTCTCATTGAAATGTTAATATTTCCCCAGCCAAGATCTGCCTTGGAAGTGTCCCTGTAAGCCCTATATAGAGTGGGGAAAGGGCATGTATCTTTACCAATGGATATTCTACAGCCAGGTTATATTCCCCAAGCCTTCAAATTATTCTCATCTTTACTTCATAGTTGTTTTGTATATTAGCCTTTAGACTTATTTTTTGGAGGCACACAGCATTTCTCTCTGGTCTAACTACTTAGAGGTCCAACGTGTCCAGGTAAATATACTGGTAAGATCTAGCTAGTCCCATGATGATTGCATGAAAGAATATATTTATACCAGCTGATATCTTAAAAAGTCACTACCTTCACTATCACTACCTTCCCGTTAATCATTTATTTGCTAGAGCAGGCACCAGTAATATCTTCATATGTCCTGTCTCATGCCAGTAGCATCCAAAGGCATCCCGCTTGCTCCAGGAACATAAAGAGCCTCAAATCATTATATTAGGTCACCGGAATGACCTAATATAAAGGTTACTGGTATTTGGTATACCAAATACTTCACGAGCAGCTTGCGAGGCTTGCCGTGCAGGTGGCGTACTGTTGTAGTCACCTCTAAATAAAGCATTTATAGATAAACCGCGTGGCCTCTAGCGGCTGTGCGAGCCGGGCCGTGATAGTCCGGTCTTCTGGGTGGAGTTGTGATGAGAGGGAAGTTCGGATGTGGAAAACGGCAGGCCCCATGGAGTAGGAGAGAGGGTGGTCTGGCTTGTTGTGAGGCTCTGTAGGGTGGCAGGCCAGGGCTAGAACCCCCCCATGCCTCCTGGGCGCCTCACGAGCAGCTGGGCATAGGGAGAGCAAGGAGCAGCTCTGCCCCATGTCTGAGAGTCTCTGGTTCAACATACCTGGGCCAGATTGAAAGGAAACTGCTGCAGGGTGGCTGTCGATGATCCCGGCTGTCATCTTAAAAAATCACTGTCACTGTCTTCCCGTTTATCTTCAATTTGCTCGAGTGGGCACCAGTAACATCTCCATATGACCTGTCTAATGCAAGTAGAGCCCAAGGGAACCTGCTTGCTCCAAGAACATAAAGAGCTTCAAACCATTCCATCAGGTCATGGGAATGAGGTCTATAATTGTTACTGGTATCTGGCATATCAAATCCGACATGGGTAGCTTGCCAGACTCAGCCGTGTGGGTAGCATATTCTTTTTTTTTAATTTTTTCCACAAAAATATTTTATTATTAATTAATATTTTATTATAACACCGTGAGATATACAATTACAAAGATGTTCATGTTTGAGTTTCGGTCATACGGTGTTCCAGCATCCATTCCTCCACCAGTGCCCATTTCCCACCACCAATGTTCCCACTTCCCCCCCTCCCTAGCCTATCTCTATGGCAAATTCTTTATCTCTTTTCTCTCTCTTTCTCTCTCTCGTCTCTCTGTCTCTCTTTCACTCTTCCTTTACTTATGCATTGTGGATAGCAATGCATACATTTAGAAGTTATCATGTGTATCCTTTTGCCTATATTCAATGCTCAGTTCTTGGCTGGTATAATCATTTTTGACAATATTTTTCTTTTCTTTTTTATTTTTTTATTTTTTTAACATTTTATTATACCACCGTGAGATATACAATTACAACGTTGTTCTCTCTTGGGGGTTTCAGTCACATGGTGTTCCAGCACCCCGCCCTCCACCAGTGCCCCTCAGCCACCACCCATGTCCCCAATTCCCTCCCCCTCCCACATCCCGCCTAAATGGCAGGTTCTTTATCTCCTCTCCTATCCCTCTCTCTCTCTCCTCCTTCTCCCACACATTGTGGGTTGCACTACGATACACTTAGAAGCCATCATTTTGCATTTTTTTGTCTGTATTTAATGCTCAGTTCTATGTTAGTATCAGAACTTTAGACATTTATTCACTCATGTTCCTTTCTCTATCTAAACCAACCTCTGACTCCCACACGCTTGTGGTAATTTCCACTTTTGGTAAGATCACCTAGTATATTTATGTCATGCAAATAAATGCAGTCATTCTATGTCTCTCTCTTTCCTTCTGACTAATTTCACTCAACATGATTCTTTCCATATCCATCCATTTATAGCAAAATTTCATAACTTCATTTTTTCTGACAGCTACATAGTATTCCATTGTGTAGATGTACCACAGTTTCTTTATCCAGTCATCAGTTCTCGGGCATACTGGTTGTTTCCAGGTTCTGGCTATTGTGAACAGTGCTGCTATGAAAATAAAAGTGCGGATTGTGTTTCCGCTGTGCGTTTTTGGCTTTCCAGGGTATATTCCCAGGAGCGGTATGGCTGGGTCAAAGGGGAGCTCAATTTCTAGTCTTTGGAGGAATGTCCATATTGTTTTCCAGAAAGGTTGTACAAGTCGACATTCCCACCAACAGTGTATGAGAGTCCCCTTTTCCCCACATCCACGCCAGCACTTGTTGCTTTTACCCTTTTGGATATGGGCCATTCTCTGTGGTGTGAGGTGTTGATTTGATCTCATTGTTGTTTTGATTTGCATCTCTCTGATGATTAGTGATGACGAGCATTTTTTCATATGCCTTTTTGGCCATTCGGATTTCTTCCTTGTCAAAGTTTCTGTTCATCTCCTCTCCCCATTTTCTAATGGGGTTGGCTGTTTTTTTCTTATATAGCTGTACCAGTGCCTGATATATCCTGGATATTAACCCCTTATCAGATGGGTATTGGGTGAATATTCTTTCCCATTCTGTCGACTGTCTTTCTATCTTGGTCACTGTTTCTTTCCGAGGTGCAGAAGCTCTTCAGTTTCATGTAGTCCCATATATTTATATTTTCTTCTAGTTGCTTTGTTAATGATGTTTCACCTTTGAAGATGTCTTTAGCATCGATGTCGTGGAGGGTTTTTCCTATATTTTCTTCAACATACTTTATGGATTCAGGTCTGACATTGAGATCTTTAATCCATTTTGAACTGATTTTTGTGCAAGGTGTTAGACACAGGTCCAAATTCATTTTTTTACATGTAGCTGTCCAGTTTTCACAGCACCACTTGTTGAAGAGGCTTTCCTTACTCCAGTTTGGACTCTTTGCCCCTTTATCAAAGATTAACTGATCATGTCTTTGAGGGTGGGTGTCAGGATACTCAACTCTGTTCCATAGGTCCACCGGTCTGTTTTTATTCCAGTACCACGCTGTTTTAATTACTGCTGCTTTGTAATACAGTTTGAGGTTGGGAAAGGTGATGCCTCCCATCTTCTTCTTCCCAAGGATTGCTTTAGCTATCCGTGGGGGCTTATTATTCCATACGAATCTCAGAAGTGTTTGGTCAATTTCTTTAAAGAATGTCATGGGAATCCTTATAGGAACCGCATTGAATCTGTACAAAGTTCTAGGGAGTATTACCATCTTAACAATGTTAATTCTCCCCATCCATGAGCAGGGAATGTGTTTCCATTTCCTCGTGTCCTCTTTTATCTCTTGAAGCAGTGTCTTGTAGTTCTCTTTGTATAGATCCTTTACACACTTGGTTAAGCTGATTCCTAGGTATTTGATTTTCTGTGGCACAATTGTGAATGGAATCGATTTCTTAATATCCCTTTCTTCTCTTTCATTATTTGTGTATAGGAAAGCCACCCGACTTTTGAGTATTGATTTTGTACCCTGACACTCTACTATACCTATCTATTGTTTCTAAGAGTTTTTGGGTCGAGAGTTTAGGGTTCTCTAGGTATAATATCATGTCATCTGCAAATAATGATAGCTTGATTTCTTCCTTGCCTATCTGGGTGCCCTTAATGTCCTTTTCTTCTCTGATTGCTATGGCGGAGTACCTCCAGTACTATATTGAATAAAAGAGGTGAGAGAGGGCAACCTTGTCGTGTTCCTGATCTTAAGGGGAAGGCTTTCAATTTTTCCCCCATTGAGAATGATACTCGCTGTGGGCTTTTGGTAGAAGGCTTTGACTATCTTGAGGAAGCTTCCTTCAATTCCCATTTTCTGGAGGGTTTTAATCATGAATGGGTGCTGGATCTTGTCAAATGCTTTTTCTGCATCTATCGATAGGACCATATGGTTTTTATTTTTTTCTCTTATTGATGTGATGTATTATGTTGATTGATTTGCGAATGTTGAACCATCCTTGCATTCCCGGGATGAATCCTACTTGGTCATGATGTATGATCTTTTTGATGAGTCTTTGGATTCTGTTTGCTAGTATTTTGTTGAAGATCTTAGCATCTGTGTTCATCAAGGAGATTGGTCTGTAATTTTCCTTCTTTGTATTGTCTCTCCCTGCTTTGGGTATCAGGGTGATATGCGCCTCGTAGAAGCTGTTTGGGAGTGTTTCTGTTTCTTCTATTTCCTGGAAGAGCTTGAACAGGACTGGCAGTAGGTCCTCCTTAAAGGTTTGGTAGAATTCGCCAGTGAACCCATCTGGACCTGGGCTTTTCTTTTTGGGCAGACTTTTAATTACTGTTTCAATTTCCCGATGGTGATAGGCTTATTTAGGTATTAAGGTCTTCTTGTTTCAATCGTGGGAGGTTATAGGACTTCAGCAATTTATTCATTTCTTCTAGGTTCTCATGTTTTGTGGCATACAGGTTCTCAAAATAACCTCTGATGATCTTTTGTATTTCTGTTTTTCTGTTGTGATGTCACCATTTTCATTTCTGATTCTGTTTATTTGGGTTCTCTCTTTCCCTGTCCTTACAAGTCTTGCCAGTGGCTTGTCGATCTTGTTTAATTTTTCAAAAAACCAGCTCTTGGTTTCATTAATCTTTCGGATTGTTTTTTTGGTTTCCAGGTCGTTGATTTCCTCCCCTAAGTTTCACTATTTCCTTCCTTCTGCCTGATTTGGGCTTCCCTTGTTGGTCTTTTTCTAATATTTTTCAGCTGTGAGGTCAGGTTATTTATATGGGCCCTTTCTTCTTTTCTGATGAATGCTTGCAGAGCTATGAACTTTCCTCTTAACACAGCTTTTGCTGTGTCCCACAAGTTCTGATAGTTGGTATCTTCATTGTCATTTGTTTCTAAGAATCTTTTGATTTCCTGTTTGATTTCTTCTATGACCCATTTGTTGTTCAGCAGTGAGCTGTTTAGTTTCCAGGTGTTTGGTTTAGCTCCCTGCTTCTGTGTATGGTTCACTACTATTTTCAGTGCATCGTGATCTGAAAAGATAGTCGACACAATTTCAATCTTTTTATTTTATTGAGGTATGCTTTGTGGCTCAGTATATGGTCTATCTTGGAGTATGTTCCATGTGCACTGGAAAAAAAAAGTGTATTCAGCTTTTTTGGGATGAAAATCCCTGTATATATCAACCAGCTCTCTTTCTTCTATTTCTTCCTTCAGGTCCAGTATTTCCCTGGTGAGTTTCAGCCTTGTCGATCTATCCATAGTCGATAAGGCAGTGTTGAAGTCTCCGAGTATTATTGTGCTACTGTTAATGTCTTCTTTGAGGTCTATTAATAGTCTTTTTAAGTATTTTGCTGACCCCTCGTTTGCGCATATATGTTTAGCAGTGTGATTTCTTCCTGGTATACATACCCCTTAATTATTAAGAAATGGCCTTCATTGTCCCTTTTTGACCTTTTTCAGCCTGAAATCTATATTGTCAGATACGAGTATGGCCACACCCGCCTTTTGAGGGGTTGTTTGCGTGGAGAATGGTCTTCCAGCCTTTGACTTTGAGTCTGTGTTTGCTCTGGTTATTCAGATG